>BPLR01017908.1:0-152719 GCA_021605095.1 Caerostris extrusa | reverse complement strand
TTGAAGCAGTTTGGTCTTTTCGCTCTACGATCATATTTTTGCACACTTTGGACTATTTAAACCAGAACCTACAGTTTAACGTGGATCCGAACCATCAACAAGCATCTATGCTATCACCGAATTCGAACCTGAAACCTGTGGTACTAAAGGCCAGAGATCTAGCCACTGGGCCATCAGGCCGCACTAAAAGCCAGAGATCTAGCCAATTGGCCATCAGGCCGCACTAAAAAGCCAGATCTAGCCAATTGGCCATCAGGCCGCACCCAAAGCCATAGATCTAGCCAATTGGCCATCAACAAAGCCGAATCGGAGATTCTTGAGTACTTTACAAACATTTAAGTTAAATTTTCAAACAAATTCCATTATGTGCTGAACATTTTCTTTTTGTCAAAAATTGCTTTGAATAAAATAATACACACAAATAATACAACACAATAATACACATGTTGTTTATTTGTGAATTTCTAAGTACACTCTAAAAGTTTAATTTTTATTTTTTGAAAAATGATTTTTCAAGAGATATTAAATTTTTACGTAGTGGAAGACCGTTGACAACCGGGATTAATATCATTTCAAACAAAAAGATGTTATTACGTGGCGATATTTTTTAAATGCATGACAGGCTTAACAAATTCAAACAAGGGCTTAGTGCCAAGCTTTTCAAAAGAAAGCTTTTAAAGTTAAAAAAAAAACTCAAAACCCAAATGCTTCGAAGTTTTAATACATTTTTTAAAAATTAAACTACATGTCAGAATTTTTTTTTCTTATGCACAGTATTTCAGTAAATTATGTCACATTTAATTTTTTTTTTCGTGGTAATGATACGATAAAAAATTTCCCCTTATTTACAATGTATTATTAAGAATGATTTTATAATGCCTTTCAACTTTTTTTACTTTTTTTTTTTTCCGTAACTTTGTTATAAAGATTAAAATGTTTCTGATTGCAAAATTAAAAATAATTTCATCATAAAGGGTTTTTGTCTAATGACATCTTTAAAAACACGATAAATTTAAAAGTTTATCGAAATACAAGAGCACTTCATATGTCATATTCAGTCGAAATTTTCATCAAATGTTTATACTTTTTTTTTTTTTTTTTTTTTTTTTTTTTTGCTGAGAAAGCTTAGAAAAATGTACAACCCAATTATATATAATGAAGATAAATTTATCCTTATCAATTACAATACAAGTATCGGGTAATTTCTTTGAAATGAAAAATAATATTCTTCCAGACATTTTTTATTATCTTTTTCAATTCTACTATTAGTTCACACTCTCCCTATATATATTTATATATCTTGTTCAAATTTTCAATCGTTAATAAAATATTTTTTATTCTTCCACTCAAGTTCAAATATATTTTTTTTAAACTTGTAGTGGATGACACTTGATGTTAATATAGTTTTTCAAATATTAATTCATTAATTTAATTTAATTAATTAATTTTAGTTTTATATGGGAGAAACAAATTTCTCTTATATAAGATATTTAACAAGATATAAATTTAGGAATAAATATCGTGAGTGGCGAAGCGTAAAATCGCTGGAAAAAAAAAATTTTTTTCAGATTCTTTTTTCATTCTGGGTTCTAGTCTGAATCAAGGAGGGAACAAAATGGAAAATGAAACGTGAATAAATTAGTGAGAGAGATGGAAAGTATGTATATGAGAGAGAGAAAGTGTGTGAGAGAGAATTTTTTAACTTAAAAAAATGAATAAATAATATTCATAAAGGACTTTCTGCAATATAGTGAAAAAAAGTAGGAATTGACTTAAAAAAAAAAAAAAAATTATATTACTTGTTCTTTTAAATGTACTACAAATAAAAAATTACAAAATTTTGAATCCATTAATGACTAAATTAAAGCACATAAAAACTGTTATTTTGGTTTCTTGATAGAAGTCGAAAATTATTCAAAAGGAAAACCATTATTAAATTTGGATATATATACTTAGTATACATTATTACCGTAAACTTGAATTGTAAAATTTAATGATGTATAATTTATGATTATATTTTGAAAAACATATTTATTTTTGTAATTGCTTATTTTTTTAAATATATAAATAAATAAACATTAGGCTTTATAAAAAGAGATGAATTTACATTTGTTCATTTACTCATTTTGTCGTTGATATAAATTTTTACATGCTCAAAATTTGAGATTCATAACGATTCATCAGTAAAGAAGATTATACAGACTGTCCAAACATAGTAAGTTTTATTTCTGACCTAAGGAATTTCGTGTTGCGCATATTGTGCGACGAACATTTTTTAACTGATCGAAGAGCAGTATGGGAGAAAAATGGAAAATTCTTATCAGATACTATGTTTGAGCAAGAAGTTCAAATACATCACAATTATCATACAAATCGCTTAGTTTTTGAAAATAGCTAACAAAAAAGCAATGATTCCAAAGCACGCTATCGGTCTACTAGAATTTAAACCTAGTCTACTCATAATGCTTGAAAGTAAATAATGAAAGTCAATAGCAAAAAATGGTGAACTAGTGCAAAATAAGTAAAATAAATAGATAAATAAGTCCTTATATTTTTTCCGTAATACAATGACACAAACAACAGCTTGGCAGAGATCACGATCCCTCTTTATCCATTACTCCAGAGCCTTTTTTTTATTTAATTGGCGTTGCAGACAGCATAACGTATAGATGGTTTTAATATTTTGACAGACAGGTTTATACCGAAAGACGCAGAAAATGTGTTGTTTTAATTTGAGCGGCCTAGATACATAGTCAGACTTTCTTACACAATTAATATGTGCTTACTGGAAACAATTTAAAATTTCAGTGAAGTAAGAGAATTGATGTATTCTTTTTCGGAACTTAGACATCAAGAAGAAGTGGTAACTTTGAGTTGTATCATCATCATCATCATCACTAACACGACAGCCCAGGGTGGTCCAAAGCTTTCATTTGAAAAGATTCCCATGATTTCCTCTGGATGACAATGGTTCACCAATTCTTACCTTTAGTATAACAAAAATCTTTTCAACTGCGTCTATCCGTCCCGACTTGTTTCGGCTCTCTTCCTTTTTATCCCTGTGGCTTTGCCAAAATGAGCCCTTTTACAGGGTTTAAATTATTCATTCTAAATATATGAGCACCTCAATTTAATCTAATGGTCTTAATATATTTTTTGTAATATCTGAGTCTTTGTAGCATTTATAAATATCTGTGTTATACCGTCTCCTCCATCTCTTTTCCCTAATACCTCCAGGAATAGCATTTAAAATCTTCCACTCAAATATACCCAAATAGGCCTTATCAGATGACAAAGTCCATGTTCAGAGCCATAGACCAAAAATAGGTCTCAAAAGTGTTTCATATAACAAGAATTTAGTTTTTCCGCATATGAACCGTAATTTAAACAGATTTCTTAACCTATAAAAATCCCTATTGGCAAACAACTCTGTTTTTTATTTCAGGTAAAATATTATTTTTGACAAATAATTTATGATCCTAACTATTTACAACTAAGTACAGATTCAAAAGTGTAAGTGCATTGGGTGTATTCTGGCAAATATTGATTGAGGAAAGCATACATTTCATTTATGAGATGTATGGCTTTATGTATTTGAAATGCGTTCAATCTTAAAATAAGAAATAAAATTGCAAATGAATGCTTTATTTTGTTACAGCAAGTATTCTAGTTTATTTCACTTACATTAGCCGAGTGGAAAACAGGAATCGTATCTACAAGCTATATTTTTTTCCCAATTTTATTAACATATATTATCGCATTAATTTCAATTCCTTCTTTTAGCTCACACTCTCCCTATATATATATATATATATATATATATATATATATATATATATATATATATATATATATATATCTTGTTCAAATTTTCAATCATTCATAAAATACTTTTCATTCATCCACTAAAGTTCAAATACATTTTTTTTAAACTTGTAGTGGATGACACTGGATGTTAATACAGTTTTTCAAATATTAATTCAGTAATTAAATTTAATTAATTAATTTTTGGTTTTTTTTTCATTTAAGTTGCATGTTTCTACCAATAGATTGCACCAGATAGACTTAAAAAATGAATGAAAATTATTTATAAAGGACTTTCTGCAATATAGTATGAAAAAAGTAGGAGTTGACATTTAAAAAAAAATTTATATTACTTGTTTTTATTTAAATTTCGTTATTGTTAGTATTTAAATGCTTCATGTTTCCAATCTGATAAAATTAGGCTTTTACAGTTTTACTTTTCTCATTACTCATTTTCCATTATAAATCAAACTTTAAAAAGTATTTTTTTCATCCTAGTACTATCTTCAAAAGTAAACCAATGCTTATATAAACAAATGCAATGTAATATGTTTAATGCAAACAAATACAACGAAACTGACTCATAAATATTCCCCTTTTTTAAAAAAAGCATTTGAGGAAAATTCTCCCAATTTGATATGATTATTCTACTTTTCCATAAAAGATTTAATGGTATTTCCGATAGAAATCACTCAGTAAACGAGCGATGACATTCAGCACTTTCCATTTTGAGATAAATACGTTGTATCCTGGAGAAGGAAATGAGAGTCACAAATCAATACATAATTTTACCCGAGATAACGCACTGAGCAGGATAATTCAAGACAATTCGACAACGGGGAAGACTTCTTCCGATCAAAAACGCTGACTCAAAGTATCTTCTCCGCCATCATTAGGTCAATTTTTATACCCGGAAGAACGATTAATATAAGATGGAAAGAAACAGATGCTTCTTTACCCTACCGTCAAAAAAAACTAATTTTTCGTGCATTTTTTTTCTCCTAAAAGGTTTTTCTGGTGGAGGGGGTGTAAAAGTTATGTTATTAATGCATTTCTCTGACTGTGTCTTTCTTGTTTTTCATCAACATTTGGATCACTTTTAGGAAGAATAACGACAAAAAAAAAAAAAAAAAATACAGTAAACAATTTGCAGTGAGCATTTATAATAAAAAAATGTCTAAATATTATTTTCTTTAGTTCACAAAAGTTAATCTATTCAGAAATATTGAAATATTTGTATGAATTTTTTTTGATTAAAATTGTTCTAACTAAATTAAAATCTGTTGAAAAACTTGTTTACTACTTTAGCATTTTTCACACGAGAAGTGTTGTGGCATTTCGTTTCCAAGAGAAAGAAATGCATATCCTTTAACAAGAACATAATGACTTATTAATCATATTTGACAGTCGATAAGCAGTGTTGTGGATATTTATATTACATGCAATAAGGGTTTAGTACTAATGACTGGCTTGTCGCTCAAATATGACAACAGATAATCAGTGTCACGGATAATGAGACCTCATGAAATTAGCGATTGTCTGTGAAACCTTCACAGGTCGAAACAATTACAAATGGAATATGGATTGCACCATGAGTTGTTGCATCGGGAATGGTGATAGACCACAGGTTGAAAAAGTGCCTACTCCATTCAGAAGTAAGAAAAGCTGACCCCTTTCCCTCTCTCAATGAGTAGATTATTTATGGGGTGTCCGTCCTCACTGTCCGTCACTGAGATTTAGTCAAAAATCATAACAAATTTTCCCAATTTTATTAACATCTGTAGTTTCAAATTGATTTATTTAATTTTCGTTATTGTTACTTTTAAATGCTTCACGTTTCCTGTCTGATAAAATTGGAAGTTTTTACAGTTTTACTTTTCTCATTACTCATTTTCCATTATAAATAAAACAATTTTAAAGTATATTTTTCCATCCTAATACTATCTACAAAAGTTAACCAATGCTTAGAATAAACAAATGCAATGTAATAAGTTTAATGCAAACAAATACAACGAAACTGACTCATAAATTTTTTTTTTTTTTTTTTAATGCATTTGAGAAAAATTAAATTCCCAATTTGATACGATTATTCTACTTTTCCATGAAAAGATTTAATGGTATTTCCGATAGAAATCACTCAGTAAACGAGCGATGACATTCAGCACTTTCCATTTTTTGAGATAAAATACGTTGTATCCTGGAGAAGGAAATGAGAGTCACAAATCAATACATAATTTTACCCGAGATAACGCACTGAGCAGGACAATCAGGACAATTCTAACAACGACGGGGAAGACTTCTTCCGATCAAAAACGCTGACTCAAAGTATCTTCTCCGCCATCATTAGTCCAATTTTTATACCCGGAAGAACGATTAATATAAAGATGGAAAGAAACAGATGCTTCTTTACCCTACCGTTCAAAAATAATTTCTTCAAATTGTTTTTTTTTTCCCTCCTAAAAGGGTTTTTCAGGTGGAGGTGGGTGTAAAAGTTGTGTTATTAATGCATTTCCCTGACTCCGTCGTTTCTAGTTTTCAATCAACATTTGGATCACTTTTTACTAAGAATAACAAAAAAATACATTAAATAATTTGCAGTTGCATTTATAATAAAAGATGATCTGAATGTTATTTATCTTTAGTTCAAAAAGTTAATCTATTCAGGAATATTGAAATATTTGTATGAATTTTTTATTTTATTAAAAATTGTTTTAACTAAATTAAAATCTGATAAAAACTGTTTACTACTGTAGCATTTTTCCCACGAGATGAGTTGTGGTATTTCGCCCCCAAGAGAGAGGAATGCATATTCTTTAACAAGAACATAATAACTTATTAATCATATTTGACAGCCGATAAGCAGTGTTGTGGATATTTATATTACATGCAATTAGTGTTTTGTACTAATGATGGCAACCACTCAAATATGACGGCAGATAATCATTGCCATGGATAATGATATATCATGAAATTAGCGATTGTCTGTGAAACCTTCACAGGTCGAAACAATTACAAATGGAATATGGATTACGCCATGAGTTGTTGCATCGGGAATGGTGATAGATTATGTGACTGAGAAAGTGCCTATTCCATTCAGAAGTAAGAGAAGCTGACCCCTTTCCCTCTCTCAATGAGTAGATTATTTATGGGGTGTCCGTCTCGCACTGCCGGTCACTGAGAATGAGTTTTCATTTTTTCCCTGAAAGTTATTAATATCATTGGGTTTCCTGGTTCACAAATTAATGATTTATTTAATTTTCGTTATTGTTACTAATTAAATGCTTCACGCATACCTGGTGATAAAATTGAAGTTTTACAGTTTTACTTTTTATCAATACTAATTTTCATTAAAAATAAAATTCCCAATTTTAAAGTATATTTTTCCATTCTAATACTATCTACAAAACTTAACCAATGCTTCCAAATAAACCAATGCAGCATGTAATATGTTTAATGCAAACAAATACAACGAAACTGACTTCCCACTTTTTAAATGAAAAAAATGCATTTGAGAAAAAAAAAATTCTGCTAATTTGATACGATTATTCTACTTTTCCATGAAAAGATTTAATGGTATTATTCGTAGAAATCACTCAATGTAAACGAGCGACATTTTTCAGCACTAATTTTCATTTTTTCTTTCACAAAACTTTAAATTATAATCGTGGAGAAGGAAATGAGAGTCACAAATCAATAAATTCATCGTCATTTTAATTGTTTGAGATAAAAGTTGTCTGAGCAGGACATTCAGGACATATTTCTTATTAACGACTTCGACTTCTTCCGATCAAAAACGCTGACTCAAAGTATCTTCCCGCCATCATTAGTCCAATTTTTATACCCGGAAGAACGATTATTAACTGCGCGTTTAAGATGGAAAGAAACAGATGCTTCTTACCCCTTAAAAATGCCGTTCAAAAACAATTTCCCCCTAGACATCTGAAAATAAAATTTTTAAAAATTTTCAGCAATTATCAAAAGGTAAACATTTTTTCTAAGTGGAGGTGGGTGTAAAAATTTTTTTATTTAAAATATTTTCTCTGTCGTTTCTAGTTTTTCAAATCAACAATATATTTAAAGAATAAAGGAAATGAATTTTCAAGAATTTGAAGTAAAATTTTAATCGTAATGAACTACTAATGATTATTTTTAAATTTCTCTGAACAAAGACATTTTGTAAAATTATTTTATTAAACATTTCATTAAAAAGAAAAATTTTTATTCAGTATATATTTTATCCCAAAATATTTTCTTTTTGACATCAAAATATAAAAATGAATTTCTTTGAACCTACATAATATAACCTATCACTCAAATTTGACAGCAGATTAGTTTGTGGATTTATATTACAATGCATCTACAAGTAAGACTATTAGTATTTTAAAGTAACCACTCAAATAAATTAAGATAATCATTAGCACTTGGTGTTTTTTTGAAAGTAGCTAATGATTGTTGCTTTTAAATCATTAATTATTTGAGGTCGAATATGGATTACACTTTTCACAATTTGTTGCATCGTGATTTTTGAAGATGTCTCGTTTGAGAACTAGTGTCTATTCCAATGAGAAATGTTCTTTAAAGAATGTGCATCCATAATTGGTCTTGATTTTGAAGAAGAATTCGAGATTTAAGAATGCATTTCTCATAAAGTGTTGAACTTTCTTTTTTAGAATTCTCTGAAAGTGATTGAACAAGAAATTTTAAGTTGCCATTTGGTTCCAAAAAACACCCTTGTAGTATCATTCTGTGTTATAATTAATTATTTCCGGCAATTTGGTGAAATATTTCTATATTTATTATTAACTTTTTTTTTATTTCGGTTTTCATAAAAATGTAGAGTTGCAAATCCTGAATGGACCATCTTCTTACAAAGCCGTTATAGGTCTAATAAATTGAAGGTTACATTAAAATTCCAATAAAACTATAGAGCATGTCGTATATAAAGCATTATAAATGCTGATTTGTAAAAATCGTTAAGAATATATAAAATAAATGATAAACTAAAAAGATGTTAAAAAAAATAATAAAATATGCTCTTTTTGCTAATTTTCAGTTAATAACCGTTTTAAAAAAAACCGATATCCTCCGTTGAATGACAATTTTTTTATTGTAAATTATCATCCATGCTCAATAAAAGACGCTTTGGACATTTTTGAAATCATTAATTTTCTTTCTTATTTAAGCACTTTAAATTAACAATTCGATGTAAAAATGAACAAAATGAAATCGAGCAAAAAAGAAATTCATCGTTTTTAATCGAAAGCATTACTTTGTTTTAAAAAATTGTCTTTAACAAGTCACTTAATGACATAATAAATATTTTAAGCTTCATTTTTACTTCATCTCATTGGGAAGTGAATGAAAATGTGCGAAATAACGCCTTTTGAATTGCACAATAGACGTTGAAACCTTGAGAAGATTGCAATAAGATTATTAACTGGGTTGCGTTTAAGCCATGCTCATTGCTGCAGATATCAAGCCAGTATACCCACATGTTTAAAAAAATTAAAAAAATAAGAAAACATTTTTGAAAATAAAATTTTTAAAATTTCAGAAAAATCAGCAATATCACAAAAGTGTAAACATTTCTTTCTAAGATGATGTTACATCATAGAAATTCGAGCTTTAAAAATATTTTCTTGCAAAGTATTTTCAAATAAAATATATGTAATGAAGGGAAATGAATTTTGAAGAGAAGTGGGTCAAAGTTTAATCCCAATGAACTGCTGATGATTATTTTTTAAATTTTCTTGAACAAAACATTTTCAGTAAAAATTATTTTTAAGCAACACATTTAAAAGAGCAAAATTTTTATTCAGTATATATCCATATCCCAACATATTCGAGCTTTTGAAGTCTGTGGTACCAAACATATAAAATGAATTGTCCATCAGGCCGCCACATATAACTGAATGCGAAGCTTTATTATTTTAAATTGTGTAAATGCATCTAAGAAAGACTATCAGCTTTTAGAAGTACCACAAAGCAGAAAATTAAAAAGATTAGCAGTTGACCGTTTTTTTTGCAAAAACTAATGATTGTATGCAAATCATTAATTATTTGAGTAAACTGTTAAACTTGGTATTTAGACAATTCTTTCAAAGGAGAATGCTTTTCGAGAACTACTATTAATTAACAAAATTCTTTGTTCTTTCAAAGAATGTGCATCCATAATTAAAGTTTTAATTTAGACATATGCAATAAGTCATTCGAATATATGTTAAGGAAAATCTGCATTATTTACTAATTAATCCAGAACTTTGTTTTCAAATGAACACAAAAACATTTAGTTGGTCTAGTTTTGCTGGCAATTTGCTATTATCAAAAAATTATCATATTAATGAAATAATGCACGATTTATTTCCACTGGCATGTATGGGGTCAGATATCGTTTTAATAAGTCAGTATATTTCATCTCAAGAGTTAGCGAATTTTAATAAATAGAGGATTTCTTTTCCAATGGTTAATTTCAATACAAAGGAAGAAATTTTATTGCTTGCAATTGGTAAGGGTGCATCCTAAAATCTACAATGATATACCATGCTGAGTATAGGGGGAGAATCCTTAAGGAGATAATATGCATTAATTAACTTATTTTTTAAAACTGAAAATGAGCCTAAAAATGCTCTAGGAATGTAAAGCTCCAAATTTAAAACAAATATAATAAAATATTTTTTAAGTTTTTCCAGCCTTGACAAGCAGTAAACTTTCTTGCTAATAAAAACAGCTATCTTTTGAGCGTCAAACAGAGTTGTAATGACACCTTTTACATATTGTATAATGCATTTATTTACAATAAAATACAGTAATAAAAATTTGAAATATGTTTCCATTTTCTGTATTTAAATATAAGAACAAAATCTGTAACCTGGTATTTTTATTCCTAATTATAACATAGAAAGATTAGTCTTTATCAATTTATTAAATAAAATGAGAAATTTCAACAAGTCACTTAATGTTTAAATAATTTTAAGCATAAATTTCTTTTTACGAAAATCTGGATGTTAAATTTGTGAATTGAAAATGTTTCCCGTGTCTATAACCACTGAAGGATTCACATTTAACCATGAACCATCTTTTCAGTGATTTTAATAAATTCAAAGGACCTTAGTTGGGTTGATCGGGTCAAATGATACCTTGTAATCTCAGTTTGGCTGCAATTTTCAATTTATAGCATCTTTATTCTCAAACACACATTTTTAAAAATTAAGGAAAATAAGAAAAATTGCATCTTGCACATTCAGTACTTTTTATTTTTTAGTAAACTTTCATAAAATTGATTTTTTTCTAAAAAGAGTTGATATTTTTAAATATTTCTTTAATTAATCACCCGTTTAAATATGTAGCATGAATAATTTTAACATGTAATTGAAAAGGGTTACAATGGTGGAAATTTACATTCTTGTATCTAGGTAAGAATTATATAGATTCCTAATTCCATCACGTATAAATATTTGCCAAATGTTTCTCAATTGTTACTCCAGATCTTCCATATGGCCTACTTTGTCTTAAACACTAATTGAAGAAATGTATTATAACTTACAAGCTAAGGAAATATTTGAACAGCACGTTGGCCATCAAGAATTATAGGAATCATATATAACCTGTCATAATGGAAAATGGTCCCAGAATGAAGCGCCATGTGGTATAACACAAATAATCAAAAGATATCATTAGCATATCGTTAAGCTGGCACACAAAAGTACTTTTTTACGTGCTCTGCTCTGGTAGAAGCACGCCACACCAACACAAAATCTGTTTCGAAAGTGACTTTATACTTGACCTCCTCCTCTCACGGACGCGATGGTCATCTGCTCTAAGACTAAATACCATAAAAGACAATCTGGGGACAACTATGATGATCAATCTCAATACCTGATGCTTTTGTCTGTGTTGGGGAATTAAAGACGAAAGAAAAAAAGGAATGAGGGGTCATGAAAGAATATAAGCTTAAACCTGCCCCAGCTCAAGAGCTGTAAAAAGAAGAAATATGCCAGAAGTGGTGTAAAAAAAAACTATGGCACGTCTTATGATGTGCAATGATGCCATTGGTGAAGTTTGAGAAGGTGATTTTTAGCATAATCATCCGACCTTAACTTCCATTCATGCAGAGTAACCTGGTGGCCAATTGGTAAGCGCTCTGGCCTTTGTTACCACAGGCTTCAGGCTCTAATTCTGGCGGTGAATGGATGCTTGTTAGTGGTACGGAATTCATGTTAAACTCTAGATCCTGCTCTAATGAACCCAAAGTGTGGAAAAAAAAGAACCGTAGAGTGACAAACCAGATCAAACCCATTCATGCATCTTCATCTTCCAGAAAAGATTCTTCTTAAACTTCTTAATCTTCCTTCCGTTCCGATGCATATTATGAGCAAACCATTACTAAAGAAGGTTTTCACATCCCTGTCAATACGACCGTAGTATCACTTGTCCGTTGACGTGACCGGTCAGCTTTAAGCTTTTCAACTATTCGACCACCCTTCGAAATCATCAAATTGTCTATAAAGTCTTCTACCACATCATAATATCATTATTATTAGTGTTTCCAGAAAACTGTATGATGAAAATTACGATCACTTGTAATAATTAAACTTTTATAAGATAGCATCTGAGCAGTAAAACCCTGATCTTAGACCAGAGTCAAAACATTTACATATCATGACAATTTAATAATTTGCAACCTTTTTCATAAGAAACTTTAAAATAATGGGATTGTTTTTTGGAATACTTCATTTTCTTTATCCAAAAGTATGAAAATATTTTTATGGAGATAATTTTATTCAATCTGGCGTGTTTATTAGCTTCTGAACTTAAAATTTAAAGGGCAGGGTTTATAATTTCGTGCGATTGTTATCTTTACATATAACGTTTTCTATTTGATTTTTAAATTATTTTATCCTAATAAACTTATGGATAAAAGAAACTATCAATATTTCTTTTGTCTGTTCATTAAGGAATCACTTCAAATCAGCATCCCAATGTCTGAATAGGCATTTTTAAAATAGTTTTTATTCTCTTCACAGCTTGCAAAATTCCCAAATATAACTGCTTCCATGGAAGAATTGCCTCAATGTACTGTAATTTATTTTTTTTTTTAGGATTTCAAATTTATGATTTTATACTATTTAATTTTAATTTTAAAACAATCATCGTGAATACGGAAACATTAGTTTTCTTTTAATTCGTAAAACTTTTTGTATAACCAATATCTGAACAGATTCTTAAAGTTCTACTTCAAAAACTTTTCATTCTCCCTGCACACATTTTTGAAAAATTCGCAAATATAACTGCTGCCATGGGAAAAGAATTGCTTCAATATACTGTAATTTATTTTTTTTTTTTTTTACAGATTTAGGATTTCATCTCAAAACTTAGTTGGAAACGGATTTTATACAATTGAATTTTAATTTTAAAACAATCATTATGAATACGGAGATAGTAATTTTTTTTTAATTCGTAAAACTTTTTTTTTTTCACATCATAAACTAGCATGGCAGACTATTTAAATTTTAACCGTTGCCACAGAAACAAATTTATTCCTTTTATCGCAAATGTCATTCTAAGTGTTCCACAACCCACGCTATGAGCTGGGGAAAAAAAGTATTTAAAAAAGAACGAAAAACTTTTTAGCATCCGGCAAAGATAATAAATGAAAATACTAAATCAAAAATAAGTAGTGGAATCACACTTTTAATCGGAGACTTTTTTTTTTTATCTCCTTCTTCTTTGAAAAGCTAAACTGCAACTGCTACCCACAGAATGTTTTCAAAAGAACATTCCCTTCTCAGTAATAAAAGTCGTCTGATATAAAAAAGAACTAAAACTTTTTTTCTAGCAAACGATCTAAATGTGCCTAAAAAAAAATAATGGAAGAGGAAGTAAAGATTTCCTTTAATCAGAAAGAACTTTTCGAAAATTAAATTCAATTTCTTAGCGACTGAGTCAGTATTGATTTTTTTCCGAACCAGTTAAAAAAAATCACCCGATCTGGGTTTTTTCCCCCATTTCAGTCTTTTTTTTTTTTTAAATTTGTTTATATATATATATTTCTTAGCTTAGAGTGAAGCTTTGACTAATATTTCTCACTTTTTTTTTCCCAATTCTTATATAGACAAATATTTCTGTTTTATTTTCTGGTAACTTTTAATTTTGCACATGGATGTGAATATTTCAATTTATTTATTTTTTTTTTTTTAACACTACGTGATAAATACTTATGAAAATGCAAGTCAAACATCAAAGAAATCTCACCCTTCTAACCGAAAATGTTCTAGTTGAATTCAAATTAAAGAGAATTCCCAGACTCATACGATATTCGCAAGGCAGTATTTTATAATAAATTTGTAAGAAAAATTATTTCTATTTCATTTAACTTTGGAAATAAAAGTAAATTAAAATAGGTATGTATAGCATAGGTATAATATACTTTTATTTCAAAATTCGAAAAAAAAAAATTTGTAAATGTATAATTTTTTTGTTCCACAATCAAGAAATTCAAAATCAATCATCATCATCAAGAATAGCACGGCAGCCCAGAGTGGGCCAAGGCTTTCCTTTGAAACGATTTCCATGCATTCCTCTGGGTGACAATGGCACTCAATTGTTAACCTTTAGTACAGCAAAATCTTTTCAACTGCGTCTATCCATCGCAACTTGGGTCGTCCACTTCCTCTTTGTCCCTGTGTCTTTTGCTAAAACGAGCCTTTTTTACAGGGTTTAAATTATTCATTTTAAATACATGATCAGTCCATTTTAATCTGTTGATCTTAATAAATTTTATTATATATGGGTCTTTATAGCCTTTATAAATGTCTGCTTCTCCAACAATCACTTTCTCCTAATACCTCAAGGATAAAAAATCTTCCGCTCAAATATATTCAAATGGACCTCATTAGTTCTCGCCAAAATCAATCAGGAAAAATATGATTTAAATATCAATCTACGATCGAAATGATTTTCTTAAACCATTTAATATACACTCAAGAGCCAAAACATTATGACCACCTGTCAATAACGAGTTGGCCCCACCTTTGGCACACAACACAGCTTCAACCGCCTTGGTATGGATGCCACAAGTCCTTGGTAGATGGCAGGAGACAGATTGTACCAGATGTTTAAGCAACGGTCCCGCAAGTCCGAGATATTGCGAATTGGTGGTCTTTGAACTCTGAGCTGCCGTCCCAGGACATCCCAAATGTGTTCTATCGTATTGGAATCCGGTGAGTTAGGCGGCCAGGACATTAACTGGAATTCATCATCATGTATCTGGAACCACTCCAACACAATTTTAACCTTGTTATAAGGGGCGTTGTCCTGCTGGAACATTCAATTTCCAGCTGGAAAAACAGAGCATTCATGGTCTGCTCTACCACAACCACGTGTCCCAGAGACGCCCAAGAGAACGTCCCCCAAAGCATAATACCGCCACCACCGGCCTGTGTATGACCTACTGTACATTGAGGGAGCAACTGTTCGCCTGGAAGACAGCGTATCCTGATACGGCCATCGGCGTGATGAATGACAAACCGTGATTCATCTGACCAGGCAACTCTACCACTGATCCATGGGCCAGTCACGATGTTCCGGCCCAGCGCAGGCGCAGTGGCGTGATGACGCTTGGTCAGCAAAGGCACGAGTGGGACGTTTGCTGCGTAGCCCATATCAAAATGGTGTCCGCTGAACAGTGTGCTCGATACTATTCTACTTGGCCCTGCATTGTATTGAGCTGTCAGCTGAACCACTGTGTGGCTCCGGTTTTGTTTCACCATGCGAAACAGTCTCCGACGACCTTTTTCTTTGATAGCGTGTGGACGTCAACACCATGTCGTCTGTGCTGGTTTCACCGTCATTCATCCACTTTGCATAAGTACTAACAACTGTAGATCGCGAACAACCCACGAGTCGTGCAGTTTCGGAAATACTTGTTCCGAGCCTTCGAGCCATTTACAATATCAGAGTCGCTTAGATCCGCAGCCTGTCCCATCACACACAGAATTAAGTGAAAGAATAATTCTTCAGACTCTCCAGCAGCAGTTAAATACCACTTCCACCTGATCACGTGCCTTCCACGTCATCCAGGCGAGTTCATTGCAAAAATGTAGGGGTGGTCATAATGTTTTAGCTCTTGAGTGTATTTATCATTGAACTTTTAAGAAATGAAAATTCTTACAAAAGATATCTACAATAAAAGCATTTTACAACGATATCAAAATTAAAAAATTGATAGTTTTTTTTTTCTTTCAATAATTTCATTTTTATACATGTATCTGAATTTAACTAATTATATTAAATTATTTCAACAAATTATTTTCCTTATTTTTGAAGAACTTTAACTTTTCAAATATCTAAGAAAATTATTAAGCTACTTTAAAAGATTTATGATAAATAATAATATATAATGTACATTTCAGTTTTCAGAAAATTTTACTTAAAATATATTTTTGATTCTATTGATAATTTAATTTCCATAATGCTCCATATCATGCAGGTTATAATTTTTAATAGCAATCGACCAGTATATTATATGAATTATGATGTATTAAACTGTATAAATATTAGTATTTCAAAGTCAATTCAATGCATGAATTCCTTTCGTATAGGAAAGTAAATATTAGAATGTTACGAATAAGATATTAAGGCATTGAATTTGAATTAAACGGGAAATTCAACGATATGTATTATTTGTTTATAAATTTACAAATACATTTGAGTCAATATACTTACATATTGTTCCAAAAGATATCATACATCAAATATCGTAAAATATTTCAAATAAAAAATGAATCCAATACAATTTCGTGCTAAATTTGTTTTCTATAACATATCGCGATTTAATTTGCAATAAAAATCATTTCGATAAAAAGTTTTATTAGCTCCTTGGGTAAAAATTTATTTGAAAAAATTCTTGAATTTGGAACGGATTTAATTTGCTGATGTGCTGAATACTATATATAAAGGCCATAGATTTTGTATGAGAATTCAGTTATTTGAGTGACTTATGATATACATAATAATAAACAAACTTTTTAAACAAACATCTTCCACTATAAAATCCCAAAAGTCTTCATTCAGGACTTCTTCCAAAACATCTGACGCTTTAGGATTATCACTAGTCTAGTCTGCAGATACATAGAATTGATCCCAAGTATTGCACGAAATCATTTTGCATCAGCAAGATTTTCTTTTTTTCCTTCCAAATCCATTCCCTGGCAATTCTTCACTAGAACATTCACTGTAACTGCTCGATAATCGTCTGGTGAGGATTTGAAATCTTGATAATATTTCACTACCATCATCATTTCTAGGTCGCTATTGTCTTCAAAATTTTCATTTGTAATTTGCTATAGTCATCATCATTATCCTATTTCTCAAAAGTCTCATCTTTCATTGAAATTTTCGTAAAATATATTACTCATTTCTGGCATTTTGGAGCAGTCTATCACAAAACAAGGTTCACTGAAACACTGGAAGAAACGTCTTCTTGCAAATAATTATTGCCATGAACAAGAATGTATGTGTCTAATTTTGTCCCAGTTTGAATGACGGATTAAACTCATCAACCATAACCGGCAAAAAATAACATGATGAGACTTAGTCGTTAAATGTACCCAAAGATTTAAATGATTAATTTATCATACACTGCGCACTCGTCCAAAGAGAATTAAATAATTTCAATGTATTAATTCAAATAAATGATGGCTTTCATTCTTATATTTTACCAATTATATTCATTATTTACAAATTCGGATAATTTTTATTATTTCCATAATTAGGTTAGTTTACCATTTATTTTAACTGAAGTCGTCAAATATAACCAAAGGGTTTAAATGATTAATTTATCACACAGTGCACTCGTCCAAAGTAAATTAAATAATCTCAGCGTATTAATTCCAATAAATCATGCTTTTTTTTATTCTTACATTTTCCATTTATATTTGCTATTTTACAAATCCGGATAGTTCTTAATCATTTCTATAGTTAGGTTAGGTTAGGTTAGGTTAGCTTAACATTTTATTTTAACTCAGTCGTCAAACATACCCAAGGGATTAAAATAAATGATTCATTTATCATACAGTGCGCGCTTGTCCAAAGAGAATTAAATAATCTCAGTGTATTAATTCCAATAAATGATGGTTTTTCATTCTTGTATTTTTTTTCCAATTGTATTCGTTATTTTACAAATCTGGATTATTTTCATCATCATTTCCATAGCTAGGTTAGATTAGCATAATATTTATTTTTTTAGATGCTAAAAATATTTATACTTTTATAACAAAGTTTGTATTTTATTCCCACACGTATTCCAATTTTCTACTTATATTTGAAACAAGTCATTAACTTATTTGTTATGGATCACCAGCAAAAATATTCTCTCGTTTAAATAAAAGAATATGCCATTCATTAATTCTAATGCATGGCATGTTCTTTTATTTAAACAAAGAAATTTATTTAAGTTAATAAATAGAATTAATTCTTTTTCTAAATAAATTCTATTTAAGTAACTGAGATTCCATATGTTGTTTTTTGGCTTTCCATTATTTGTAGATTCAACAAATATTTAACAATTAAAAAATAATATTTGTTAACATAGTTAAATTCTTTATATTTCAAAAATATTCGAAAATTCTACAAAAAAAAAAAAAAAAAAAAAAAAAAAAAAGACTTCAATTATTTCTTTAGAATTGTCCCATCTTTTAAAATAAATATTACACAGTTAAAATCGAAAGCTTATCGCATTCTAAAAAAGTACCTAGGCGAGTTATTGAATTTAATACTTTAGCTGTTTCATCTTCGATACTGATGTTCAGAAATTCATTCCACTTTTAATACATAAAAAAAACATCAATTTTTTGTTGACTTATACCATTTAGAAAACTAATACCCCAATTTAATTTCACTGCTGACTCGTGACAACTATTTTTTCATAATAAACACATGACAGCTGAACACCTATGTCTCATTTAAATTCTAATATAGACTCCAGTGTAACATTCCTCGTTAGCTACTATGTAGCAGTCTCAACGTCGAATTCGCTTTTTAGCTCTAGCTTAATTTACCAATAACTCGGTAGTTCATTTTAAATTACAGATTGTCCAGAACCTAAAGCTACCATTAGAACAAACTTTTTATTATTTGGAATGATTCAATACCAAGTCTGAAGTCCAAATCCATTCTTCGCCATGTACTATGGCAACTGATTTAATTAACTGCGCACTAAAACCATCTATTGTGCATTTGGAAAATGATCTGAGGCAATTTTGGAAGAATAATATGCTACTAGTAACTTATTATTCTAGCTTAACTACTAGTTAAATTATCCTTTATTATTATTTATTGATGAATTATTAGCTTATTGTTCTATAGCTTTAAGTTTTGTTTTAATACAAGGTTATGAATACCTATACTACTTATTTCTATTCGTTTAGAAATAAGTAATATGTTATATTACTATTTCTGAACGAATCAAATTTAAAATTAAAGTTAAAGTTTTAAGAAAGAAAAGAAAATTATAATTTTCATAAATCGATTTATTTGATTAAAAATAATTAAGTTATATAACTATATCAATTTATTTATTTTTTTTTTTTATTTTTTTTATTTTATTTTTTTAATTCCTTCTATTAACTCGCACTCTCCCTATATATATCTTGTTCAAATTTTCAATCGTTCATAAAATACTTTTATTCATCCACTCAAGTTCAAATACATTTTTTTTGAACTTGTAGTGGAGGACACTTTATGTTAATACAGTTTTTTCAAATATTAATTCAATAATTAAATTTAATTAATTAATTTTAGTTTTTTTTTTTTTTTAGATTTAAGTTGCATATATCTACCAATAGATGGCACCAGATAAATTTTAAAAAAAAATGAATGGAAATGATTTATAAAGAATTTTCTGCAATATAATGAAAAAAAGTAGGAATTGACTTTAAAAAAAAATTTTTATTACTTGTTTTTCTTTAAGCACATTCAATTTATCACGCACATTTCACACGAAAGGGCTTTTTGACCGAGTTTTATTTTTATTTATTTAGAGTTATTGATTTGACAAAAACTACATGTTTTTGAAGTAAATAATGATCAATAAAAATTTATATTCTTTCCATTCGTATTTTTTGACAAGCTTCATCGACCAATTGAAATATAAAAGTTTTTCTGAGTTTTTAATGAGCTCATTTTACATAATGCTTACGTCTGGGATATAATGCTTACGTTTGATTAACATTATACATCATTTTTAACTCAATGGTACTGTATTTAAGGTAAAGTGCAAAATCAGGTGTGCTTTGGCTAATGCACTGAAAAACAAAGTAGACTCAGTGGTGATTAGAATAGTGATTCTGGCATCGACAGAGATATCACCTGCTTTTATTAATGTAATATTAACAATCATGAAATACCAAAATCGATTTCATGATTGTTAATATTATATAACTTAATTATTTTTAATCAAATAAATTTATGAAAATAATTTTCTCTTTCTATTTTGTTAATATAGTGCTGCAGAGTTAATTACTTTTGTTGATGATTAATGCAATCTGTACTCGTAGTATGACTGACTTCAGTTCAAATGATTAAACGGAAAAAAATATGATTACATTATTTGAAATCAGTGAAGTTATGATCAGAGTAATTCAATTCTTATTAAAAATCAATGTTATTACTTTTGCACGTGTTAGTAGAGTAATAATTTCAGGAATAAGGCAAAAATATGATTAAAAGCACAACAGCTGATTCTACAATTTGACAATATCTGAAAAAAAAAAAAAAAAAAAATTTTTTTTAAATATACAGAGTTCTGAATTTAGAAAACGTAAGAAAAATTATGTTCATTTCATTCTTTAATAAATATCAGCAAATTTGCTACGGAAAAACTAGTATTTTTGCTATTTTGCTTCTTAAATCAAAAAGCACCTAAGTCAGTGAATTCTGCACATCCTGAATTCTACCAATCATTTATTTTTTAATAAAATGTATTTCAATCGTTTGAGATTAACAAAAAACACAGTAGTCAAACCTACTTTTATGTACAGTCCTGTTTTATATATATATATGTTATTAAAAAAAAAATTCAACAAGTGCATATTATTATTTTTTTTTTTTTTTTTTTTTTGTTCCAATGCAGCTGACAAACACTTAGACAGCTTCTGGTCTTGGATGCCTTAAGGCAAGCGCTGCACAGACGTTACTCACTTTGCATTACCCAGGGGGCGCGTGTAACTAGAAAAGCCACGGACGCGGAGTAATAAAGTCCCTGCAACGCTCTACGATCCTATTAGACCGGGACCTACGGTTTTAAAGTGGATTCGAACCACTACAAACATCCATGGCACCGCCGGGATTCGAACCCGATACCTGTGGTACCGAGCGCCAGAGCGCTAGCCACTCGGCCATTCAGGCCACACAAATGCATATTAAAAATATAAAATAATTAAAAAAATTAATTCAAAATGAAAACATCAGATGACTGTCAAAATACCATGCAAATTTAAAAATATCCAACAGATGCCTCACCTGATGATCACCATCAGTGGCGCAGCAGCCCCATGGTGGGCCAAAGCCATCTGCCTGCTGGCAGGTGACAGTAGTTGTCAGCTCTGTGTCCAACGCTGTACAGTTATATTAGACCGGGACCTACGGTTTAAAGTGGATTCCAAACCACTACAAACATACATGGCACCGCCGGGACTCGAACCCGAAACCTGTGGCACCGAGGCTCAGAGGGAATTTATCATCCCATTGCCACAAATATTATTAGATGTGAGGTAATACTACAACGTTAGGATTTGATTTATATATCTTCTATGTGAAACTTTTTTTTTTTTATGCTGTCCCAATTTACCACATATTTTTAATGTGTTGGGAACAATATATTTGTAGGATTTGTTGGTGTCGTAATCACCATATGGCGACACTTGCTTGTCTTTGACAGAGTCTGTTTACAACGTGGGGGTGTATTGAACTTTGAACTCTTACCCTACGAGAAGGGGAGAGGGCCCCGTAGATGAAAGATAAAGAGAAGAAAACGCTGAGAGCAGACGGCGAAACTGCAACTGGCTGCGTCAAGCAGCGAGAGAAAATGGCTGTTATGTAATAATTATTAATGTAAATATTGATGTATATATAACCGTGCTTGATTAAATATGTGTTGTTGAGAGAAAAACAATGCTTCGTTGATGTGTTTGGAAATACACCCCTAGACCCACTTCAAGTTTTGTTAGACTGGTAGAGAGAAGTCTAACAAAACTGTAGGTTCGACCGAGGATGCATCTGTTGAAACCGGTGTAAACCCACAGAAATTGGGGGTTCGGCCGGGATGCATCTTTTGCAAGCGGCTAAAACCTACATATTTTATACTTACTTATGAAGTTTCAAGATATATATATTTTATGCTATCCCTTATACACTGCACAAAAACAAGTTTGACTTTTATAGGAAAAAAAAGCCTTCATATTACTAACATTGACAAAATTTTCAAAAAAAAAAAAAAAAATGACATGATTTTGCATTAAAAAAAATCATTAAAAATTTATTTCAAATATTTTTTTAGTTTTATTATTTTATTTATGGGTGGTATTAACAAGAATCTAAAATTTTTATATTTTATTTTGACACAAATATTATTTTCATGGTGTGCATTAAAAATTTTTCAAAACACTTACTTTTCAGTATGATTTTAGTTACTACATAATAATGCATGAATCTTTATTTCTTGTTAAAAGAATATAATACTGCATTATAAATCATTAACACAATAAATGATTAAAGAAAAGAAAATTTAAAATAATTATTTTTAAAAATTCTGAAATTAGAAATTCTAAAGTTAATCCCAGAATGCAACGCTTATTATTATATTTCTGCTCAAAATGTTTTCTTTTCCCCAATCATATGATTAATGAAAGATTTGTCACATATTTTTCATATAATGTATTCCATTATTATCCAAAGTGCTAAGAAGGGAACAAATATATTATATCATGGTTTGTTTTTAACATAACTGATTTATATTGTAATTCTATATTACAATGCATTTAAAAAAAAGCTCTCAAAACAGAAAATAATATTGGAAAATAAAAAGTCAATGAAAGAACCTCTGATCTAAACAATATTGTCAAATTTCATGTTGAAGATTTGTACTTCACTTTTTGAATGAAATTTATATAAACCAATTATTTAAAATACAGTGACTTAATTATCTTTCAAGCAAACAATATCATATATTATTTTTTAGCATATTTTTACACAGAAGCAAGTATATAGATATTTACTTTTGAAACAAACAATTCATAACTAAAATATATAAAGAAAAATAGTTCTATGAAGTCAAATATTAATTGATACTTGGCAAAAACTGTTGTCATTCATGAGTCAAATTAGATTTTCTGCATAGAATTAAATGAAAAGCCAATCTTGTTAATCTCCAAAACAATTTATTTTTGGAGATGCATATCAAAAGAAAGAATATTAAATTTCACTTTTAAATATTCTATAAAATTAATAATGAATAGTATAAAAAACTTTTGTTAAGTAAAGAAATTTTCTGCCACAAATTCAACAATATAAAATTAAATTAAAATTAATTTCAAATTGAAGTAACTTTTAAACTGATACTAACAAAAATAAGCTTAATATCTTCATAAGCTCAAAAACTGTTTATGTTCACAGGAAAAAAATTTATTTATAATGTAATTATATTTGATTTTATTCAATTCTTTGTAAATATATACATGAATAACAATGAATAAACTAATTAATTGTATAATAAAACTGAATTATTCAACAAATGTCAACAAATTAATTAAATTTTATTTTAAACTGATGTTGACATGAGATATAAATAATAAAATTAATTCTTAAATAAAGCCTAAAGCTTAATTTTCATGTACATTCTATTACAAAATTACATTATATAAGTTTTCAAATAATTTTTAATAGCTATTAGTTAATTTGCATTTTTATTTTAATAAAGTCCTATTTTTATGAAATTATTGATTTTATAAAAAAAATGTAATCTTTTAAGTAAAAGTAAAATAGTCTGAATATAAAAACAGTAAAAATAATATGCTTTTAATGTAAAAAAAAAAAAAAACTAACTTAAGACTTTTCATTTTAATAAAAGAATATGCTTTGTATAAATATGTATGTAAAAGATTCAATTTCAAACTTTTAAACTCGATTAGAATTTGATGAAAGCCTTACAAAAAAAAAAATCTACTTCTGATAATAAGAAATAAAGCTATTTTTAATACAAAATTTTAATTAATACACATAATAATTTATTGCATAAATGTAATTTGAGCATTTTCACAACAATCATCATTTGCAGTGAACAGCATAGCAGTTTTATTTTAAAGACATAGTTACCTATATTTGTTATGATGTGAAATATTTATTTTCCTGAAAATTGTAGGCATTTTAATTATTGAAGCACCAGATTCTATACCTATAACCATTTACTTTAATCAAAATTTTGTTACAAAACTCCAAACATGAAAAATATAGTTAAATTTGCATTGAAATAAAGAAAAAAAATGTAATAAATTACATATTTTACTCCATTAATTAATACAATTGAAAAATAAAAAAATTACTAATGCAATTAACTATTTTTAATTAAACAAATCAGCAAATTAAATTAAACTTTTTAATAACACAGCAACAACAACTTTTACAAACATAGAAATTCAAAATATAAATCAAAAATAAATTGAAATTTTGAATAATTTATTTTTAATTCTACAGTAGCACTTTTTCAATGATAAAATCACAAATTTTGATGCAGTGAGGAAAATGGACTAATATTATTTTTATTAAAAATATTCGGAGTGAAATGACAGAAAATAGAGGCAACATTAGGCATACTTAGATAAAGTCATATTATATATATAAAAATATTCATTATAAGGAATTGGACATATAATATATGATTTTCATATTATTTGGTCCACTATGAATAACACTAAAGAGAAAGTTAAATAATACATCAAACGTTTTGATTAAATCTCTCCATAAATATACTTTATTTATTTACAAATAATTTGTGAAGAATACAAGTGGAAAGCATCATATTTATTACACACTGTGCAAGGATGAATGGATTACAAGATGGCTTACATTTAAATTAAAGCTTCATTTATTTTAACATTTGTTCTATATAATATGTATATCTTTAAATATAATATATATTTATATATAATTACTTTGATATAAATAATTATTTTACAACTGTTTTAAGCAGTACAACGATGTAAGTATTTTTATAATTCAAAAGTTTTTCAGCAATTTGTAACATAATAAAAAATTTTAATTAATGTTTAAAAAGCCTTAATTTTTTAATTTAATAAAGGAAATTGTACATTAGTAAAATTAAAATATGGCTTTTTTTAGACGGAAAATAAAAAAAAACATTTTCTGAATATTTTTCCGATTAAGTTCCTGTTTTTTTAATGTACAGTATTAGAATAAATATAAAATTAGTTGAAGTTAAAAGAAAACACTGAAATTCAAAATTTATGCAAAATTTAATGAAGAACAGAAATCTTTATAGAAGAAAAAAAAAATCATAGCTAATAAATTTACTAACAAAATAGATTTCATTTAACAAACTTTAATTCAACATATTTTTAATTAAATGAATTTATCAATTTTATTTATAATAAATCTGTAGAATTTAAAACTGTTTTAATATTAAAACACCTATTGAATTACAACACTAAAAAATTTACTACAGAATGTGAAAAACATCAAAATATTTACCACTATTTTTTAATGAAATTAACATATATTTAATATGACCCAATTAACATTTTCCACAGATTAATATTATAGTGTTTCTAATACAAATTTTAAGTATATCCATCCTTTCAAAGATAAATTTAGCTAAAAAGAATCATATAGCCATTTTAGCAGGCTACATGATTGATAATGGTATCTAATTATTTGTTTTACTAAGCAATTATTCTTTGCATAATAGACTTTTAATTTAAATATTCTGTATGAAGTTTCTTTTTTTAATGTAAAGTTCAAATCATAAATAATAATTTATGTAAACATTGAAATAGTGATCAAAAATTGTATGATTAAATTGTAATTAAAATGAATATGATTTGTAACATGTTTCAAGTACTAAATATAAAAATGGACAATGAATCTACTCAGACTTATGAAATGTGTAATGATGTGGCAAATCCATGTCTTGGATTTTAAATAAAAATAAGTAAATCGATTGAGCTTTTTAATTACGAAAAGAAATTATAAAATAAAAAGAAATTCATTTATAAAAAAACCCTCACAAATGATATCATTATGCTCTTATTATATAAGTAGTATTTACTTATTTAATGTCATCAAAAAAAAATCAACAAAACATTGACAACAATAAAAGTATAAAATTTCTTCAATAAATACTATAAACCTATAAAATAAATACTTTTGACAATTTTTTTTATCTAGATCATATTAAATTAAGTGAATATAAAGATGAAATACTTTGGATTATAAATAGCCTTAATTTATTTAATTCTGTTTCCCTTTCATTGATACAGAATAAGATTTCATAAATTTTTCGAGCCTGTGAAAATTCTGAAAGAAAAAAATTTCAATGTTAAATATACAACAATAAAACTATTTCTTAAACAGAAAAACAGTTTAAAAAAAGGCAAAACTTTTATGCAACAGATTAATTTATTACATAAATTAACAACTTAAATTGTGTTTGCTATAATAAAAAAATTTTTCTTTTGAATTTTTACTTTTAATTCCACTTAAACAATTATTTTTAATTCATTATGTATCAAAGCAGTAACTTATACCTATGAAGTTAAAGTAAGATATATAAAATTAACAGAGCACATTAAATGGTCATATTAACACCACAAAATTTTAGGGAATTTGATTTTTAATTTATATAAATATATGTTTTTTACACAAAAAATTTATTTAAAAAATATTAAGACACTTTTCAAACTGTTACACATTTTAATTGTGAATATTAAAGTAATATAAAAAATTAACTCAAAATTTAAACCTACAGTGTATATATATATATATGTAAAAAAAAATTTTTTAAGTAAACAAGTTTTCGGTAATATATATATATATATATGCATCACTTTGAAAACTACTTTAAAGTAATTATTGTTATTGTTATTATTATTATTATTATTAAATCTGGACTTACTGTTATAAAAAGATAGACTATTCCTAAGTATGCAGCAATGAATGCAGCAAGGAACAAGTCAAATATAGCAGGTTTCACCCTATCAATATATAAAGAAAAAAAAGATGTCTCATAGTAACAAAACAAAATGGGGCACAAAATATTTTTTTAAATTACTTAAAAAAATTAAAAGTGAATAAAAAATACACTTTATACTACATCATCTATCAAAAGTAAAGTAAAGTAATACTTTCGAGATCCAAAAAGAAAAACATATCTTTTAATTTAATAAAAAAAAAAAATTTTTATTTTACTTATTTTTTTAACAACAAAATTTGTTGATAACTAAATTGATTTATTTCATTACTTGAAAATTAAGATTTTTAACCATTTTAATTATAAGAAGATGCACTTAATTTATTATAACTCCAAAATTAATTCTTTTTTATATACACTTATTTTTGGTTTGAAACTCCTTGTGATGTGAAATTTTAAATCATTCTCTGTAACAAAAAAAGGTGGGTTTTTTTCTAATTGTTTGACAAATTTTTGTCAATAATACAATCATCCTTTTATTCAGATATCTATAATAACTTTTCTTTTTAACTCACAATGAATTTATTTTCCCTCATAATTTAAACAATCGCTAATACTTTTAATTCTACATTAACATTAAAAAGATTTGTAGTTATTTGTTAAACATAATTATTTAAGTGTATTTAGAGCTGAAGCATTAATTACTACTTTTTCAATAGAACACAAACATACATTATACATGAAGATTATATAAAACTTCTATACAAACAAATGTTCACAGATCGAAATATAGCACAAAAATACAGCTATGCTATGGACAAAGAGTATGGACAAAGAGTACAGCAAAGTTCACACCATCAACAGAAGGAGGTATCAAAAGGTATTAAAAATATCATAGACAGATAATAATAAAAATAATCAGACAGGAAAAAAATGTTCAATGTACTAAAATTCATGAAAGAAAAAAATGCAAATGTAATTTCTTCTGTGGTTATACATAGCATTTAATTCATTAAACTACTCATCATTAGCCCAACTGTATTTGCCAGTAATAAAAATAAATTAAAATTAATAATAAATTATGACAAAAAAATTACCTGTATGCATTCATTACTGTTGTGATTGGTTCATAAAACATAAGTTCTGGTTCCCTATAAATTTCAATAAAAAAGATTACATTCAGTAACAGAAAAAAAAATTTAAAATAAAATAATTCCATAAAAAATTATAGATTCATAGTCATACTTTATGAACTACTCAAGAAGAGCAACTAAATAGCACACAATAAGCTAAGTTTTCTAGAATTATCAATCTCAATAATTACAATCAAAGAATTTCAAAGGATTGGCAGATATAATTATTTTCAAATTAATGATTCAGGGAAATCAACCAGCAAATCAACAAAATGTAAAATTTTATACCAATACATGCAATAAAATCTGCATTTATAATTTGTATATAAAGTATAGATATTATTTGATTACTTAGAATTTTTTTCTGTTGATTTTTTTGTAATTCTATTACTCATTATTATTTTCAAGGATAGGATTGCATTAAAATAAAAAATAAAAACAAGCAATCTATTCTACAGATTTATTAATCAATTAATAAATTTTTATCAAAAGAATCCAGTTTCCTTACTAGAATGTTTTAAGCTACCAAGAATGGTTAATTAAGAATTATATGTCAAGATACAATTGTATTTAAAAATTAGACATTACCATTTAATTAATTTAAACAAAACAAAAATCAATTTTTTTTTAACTTTAAATGTTCTTTGTACCTTACAAACACTACACACCTTTTATCTGGTTTAAAAATAGAATATTTCACATCTTTTAAATAACGATTCATTGCTTGTTCCATTGTCAATATCAAAGGATGTTTTGAGGATCCAGTAAGAAACATCTGTGCACTTCGTGGTTGAGAAGAAAGTTGGTCAATCCATGCTCTTATATAATCTTTCTGAATAACCTAAAAAGATATTTATTTTATTTACAGAGTTTTTTAACATTCATTTTTTTTTAAATTTTTCTCTGAAAAACTTTAATTTTTTTTATGTAATATGCACATTTATATAGCATAATTTTAACTAAAAATTAATACAAAAATATCATATAAATATAATAAATTATTATTAAAATAAAAGCAATTTACCAAGCCTTCAGAAAAAATTCCAGATTTCAATGTCTCTCCACTTATGTTATACATATGCCTTGCTAGAGCTTCAGCAATAACTCTGACATTTCGAGCTAATTTGTCTACATTTACATTTTCTCTGAAATGAATATATAGAAATAACATTAATAATAAAAATTTTCTAAATTAATAAAAAAAAAAAAAAATTTCCCAGTTTTTTTCACATGAATTAATAACATAATAAATAGAAATATATAAAATAATTTGTAATACAGAATGATCTAGGAACAAATTATCTATCTAAGATCAAAATATATTTATGAGTCATTTGATTTTAAAAATTACTTTAAAAAAAAGGTGTTTGAAACAAAATACAAGATATTTGCATTGAAAAAAAATTGGCAATATCTGCTAAAACTGAAAAAGCATATATAGTATAATACTAAAATCAAGAAATATTTCAAAATTTCTTTTAAAATATATAATTTGAAACAGTGATAGGATATTTCTAATTTGGACTGCCTCCAAATGTAATTTAATTTACTAAAATAATTTTTAAATATACAAAAAAACTGAGAAATAAAACAGTTTTAATTTCTCTAAAACAAAAACATTGTAAATATGTGCAACAATTATGATTTCATACATATATATTAAATATCACTACTTAAAAATATTAAAATCTTATGCATAAATATTTTTGTTAACTATTAATTTACATTCATACAGACTAAAATGCTTGTATTTTAAGTATTAAATTGAATTAGTTTGAAATTGTTTTTTTTTTATGAGCAAAACAATTAATTCTACACCCTTGTATTATCAAATAGAATGCTAAAAAATATTTTTCTTAAACATTAAATTTCCTTTTATTTGCAGTACATTAAAAAAATTGTCTTTCCGACATTTTTTATTTAAAGATGAATAATCAAAACCATAAATAATCTTACAGGAGTTTTCTATTGTAGATGTTTTTATGTAAACAAACATTCACCATTAACCAATCAGATTTATACAGTTTATATGTAAAATAACAAGTTTTGAAATTTATTTATACAATAAAAATATGAAAATGACAATCTACATTACTAATATGCAATACATTTATAACTTTAGAAGTTGAAAGAGAGAAACATTTTTTAGCTTTCATTTCTTTTTTCTTTTTTTTTAATGGTTTTTAAAATGTATTAAGACTTTTCTAAATCAAACACTTAAAATTGATTTAATTTTGATATGTAAAAAATAAAACAATCATACCTTGTATCTAAAATTGTAGTTTTCTTCAATGATTTTGGAGACTGTAAATGAGATATGGTAAAAGCTGGGAGACGCCTGATACTAAAACGTTCATGCTCCCATGATAATAATTCATCTGCAAGATTTATTCTTTTGTGAACCATAGAAACATTTACAGGTTCTTCTGACTGAAGAGCAGCATATTGCAGCTCCTAAAAGTAAAAATATATTTATTATCTTTTAAAACGTATATTTTGTAATCATATATTTTAATAATTTAATTATGAAAAATAACACAATTCAGATAGCCAAAAATATATTTTTAATTTTAGTCTTAGAATTTTTCATAATACATAATCTTCATAGAAAATCGTATAAAAATTTACTATAAATAACTAAAAACTAATTATTTATAAAACCAAAACTAATCATGAATACTTCCAAAGTAATTCACATTTTCTATCTTTCACCTACAGTCTAAAAAAAAAAAATTACATCATTTTAGTAGTGTCGTAAACCTTCGTTAAATTTATAAAATTGTTGAATATTCAAAAAATAAAAAACAAATTATAAAAATATATGATAACAAAATATGAAAATAATAAATTTCACTAAATTTACTCAGTCACTTCAAACCTTCTTGTTTGAAGTAAACAAATTTATTTGGTTTATAGTTAAATTCGACATAAATTGTAATATTAAAAAATCTTAAAATTGGCAAATAAGTAATGCTTTAAACTTATTTTTACACTAAAATAATTTTCACAATTAAGAAAAAGAAGTGAAATCCAAAAAATTAAAATTGAAAAAAAAATCTAAAAGTTGATTATAATTGAACTGTTAGAATAATATTAGTAATTTATAATTTTGCATAATTGTGTTTAAAAAAATAAACAAAATTATGGAAAAAGCAATAGAAATTTTAAGTTTAAAAATCGTAATTAATAATCAGTTTTATTTCACTTGATATATTTTTCGTTTCCAGCATAATAAAAAAAATTATGAAATAATCACTGTGCATTTTACCTTATAAAATATATCTCCAGGACTACCTTCCTTTGGAGGTTTTGAAACATGTAAATATAATTTATCTTCATCACCAATAGAATCCAAACATAACGTATAAAGAGAATCAGTAAGCAGGCTAGCATCTGAAAGATATAAGGAGCAATAAATATATTTTACAAAGAGAGGTTAATATAATTTTTAAACATAGAATAATACACAACAAAGAGGTTAATATAATTTTTAAACATACGCAACATGGCATTTTTTTTTTTTAAGGTTTGTTTTTATTAATTAATGTACATTACAGGAGTGGGGAGAGATTAGAATGAAGCCTCATACAAGTTCCACGTTTCTTTTGGGAGCCATGCCATAATTTTAATAAAGTTAAATGCAATAGCTAATATTTATTTAAATTTATTAAAAATTAAGTAAACAATAGGAACTAAAAAAATATATACATTTATACTTTATAAATATAGTAATATAGTAATATTTTTTTTTTTTTTACAATTAAAAACACAAAATATTTAATAATTGCAAGTCAGTAGATTTTTTTGACAATGCTTTAAAAATCTGGTGTGTAATTTATCAAGGCTGTTTGTAGAAATTCTATTAGATACTAATTTAATTATAAGCGATATTCTGACTTGACAAACTTCATAATCAAAAATAGTCAGTAAGCTGTTTTCTTGGCATTACTGCTTTGCAGTAATATCAACTAAAAATGGACTTACAAAAACAACAAATGATCAAAAATGCAAAAAAACTTCAAATCTATTTTAAAATTCATTTCAACTCTTCAATCTATACTGATATTCATTACTTTTATCTTCTTCGAGATTTAAAAGAACTTGTTTTTTTTAAGGGGAAATGTTTAAATGTTTTTGATTTCAGATAATTTTCATAGAAAATTTAATATTAAAATACACTGCCCTTCAAAGTCACATTTAAACACACTAATAAGAACCACATTGGCCTACTATTGGTATATTATATGTGAAAAATATTATTTTAAGATTATCATTAATCTATACATAACTTATTAAAAAATTATACAATAGGTAAAACAAACTTACATAAAAAAACGCTCTAAACAGAGTCTTCTTTAAGTTAACATATAAGATATAATATTAGATAGGCATAAAACAATATGTTTAATAATATCATGAACATTTCAATAAAGAGATATAATTATTACTAACATAAAAGGATATACTCTCATAAAAGGAGAAATATGTATGAAAAAAACTGTTTAATACATATTTCAACAACTGAGTTTTGAGATATTTGAACTTCATGTAACTTAAAAGCTATATCTCCAAGAAATTTAATTTCTGTTTTTCTTGAATTTTTGAAGTTCAACTTTGCATATTCGAAAATAAAATTTTAAGAAAAGCATCTTTCTTGTGTTTTCTAATTTTAATGCTTTTTAAATTTGGAGGAAAAACTATTTTTAAATACAACTTAAAAAAAAAAAATAAATTTTCAAATACTATATCCTAAAATAAGAATCAATACTTTTTTATTAGATTAAAAATGATACAATTTTATATAAATTATTAAAAAGCAACAGATATAAATGTTAATAATGAGATAAGAAATGAACAAATGTTCTTCATATGTTAAGATTTCCTTTCTTTTAAGATTTTTAAAGTATTCATTGGTAATATGTATACAAATTTATTATACATTTACAATACGATAATTTAATTCTAAATTTATTCATATTTAAATACTAATTTGTATACAAAGTAATAAATAAAGGAACAATCTTATGAATCCTTAAAATCATTCATTATTCTTAAACTTTAATTATTCACTTATGTTAATTTAAAGCCTTATATATAATAGTTCAGATTTTGTAACTATAAAAAAATTATAATGGTTAATTACAAATTTAATCAGTATGAGATCATTAAGACCATATAAGACATGGAACATGAAATTATACAAATAAACTTATTTCCAGTAATCTTTAATTGAATTTTAATTTGTTATTTTGAATTTTTGTAATCATGTCTATTTTTAATAAAAATTAACAAAATGAAATATATTTTTTTTCTGATCAAAAAAAACATTATGTTAAATTTGCTATCCTTATATCAGAACATCAATCAACAATAGATCAATAATATAACAGAAAACTAATTAGAATAATAAAAATATCATTCCTGAGTGAATTGCATAATATTAGTAATGAGTAATTATTAGCAAATAAATAGTAATCATTGAAATAATTAATTGTTTACTCATATAATAGGAAAATCAATACATCAAAAGATAAACCCCAAATGTCAGTTCAATTCCATCTGTTTATTTATGAAAAAAATTAAATTTGAAAAATTTAATAAAATAGTATCAGCTCTGGTAATCAGAAAAAGATTGGCATGACAAACATGCTATTACAATGATAATATATTACAAGGAAATGTAAAGACGAATTAAAAAGGAAAAAATTAAGCATTTCCTTAATACAAAATGTTTTCTTTCAAATTTAAATTCAGGGTTTTTTTTTTTTTTTTTTTTAAACATTGTTAAATATTTTGATATTTACACTTTATATAACAAAAATAAAATAATTGTATCAAATGCAGCAAAGGAAAAAGCACAATTTAGTTTATCTTTTTTCAAGTAAATAAACTTTCATGACACATCTACACATAGAACTAACTATTAAAAAAAAAAAAATTAATTACCTGTACTATCTATATTATCTTCAATCCATTTTTTGGTACCTTGATAATTAAATTTTCCTCCTCCTGACAGAAAAAACAGTAAATTGAACCTATTAAAATAAAAAATAAAAATTGGTTTAGTAAAATATTAAACTTTGATAAATTATACATTTTGAAATAGTCCGCAAAAAAAAGTGATACCTTTTTTAACCATTGCAATTATCATTAGACCTTTACATAACTGGTACACTTGGAAAAGGCTTGAAAGAAACTAATTTATAGTGCAATGCAACTGATTAACAAAATTAACATGGTTAATTAACCACTAGCTCGAAATTTTTGTTACAGAAACAAAGAGTTTTAGATCCATCGATTCAGCACGATGAAATTAGTATATGAAATTTTTTTTTAGAGATTCAACTACAAGTTTTGCAAACAGAGGGGTTCCACAATTGACTTTCCCAATGTTTCATGAAACTTTGCTTAATGAATGATATATCACATTCTAATTAGTGTATATATATATATATATATTTTAATTTTTCAGCAGTGACAAGAAATTTTTTCCAAAGTTAAAAACAATTTTAGACAAATTTTTGGCAATATTTTTAAAAATCATATTGAATACCTATATGAAAAAAAAAAAATCAATTATAAAGTACTGAAAATTTTATAAAGTTAGCTTTCTAATACCGTCAATCTTTAAGTCCTGTCCACACGAGAGCAAAACCCATTTGCAACCTCATTAAAAACCGGGTTGAAGAAACCCTACCAGAAAATCATATGCTTTGACCTCGCTCTGGCAAGAGTTGGTGTTTCCATACATCAAAGGATTTGCTCAGTGAGATATGACATGAGTTATGTTGTGGAATTAGTCGGAGACATTCGCAAGATTGCTTCCTTGTTTGACTAAGTGATAAAGTGTGCAACTAATAAACAGGAGGAATCATTATCTGATCTTTTATGACGTACAGGGCCAATCATAGCTTTCAAGGACAAGAAAACTCGATGGCCAATGTGATAACTTATGTAAGTGCCTCTAACATTAAATTATCGCCACAGGAATATAATAAGTGATACATTTTTAGAATTTCTTTCGGAGCTTTTGGAAAGAGGAAAAAAAAAGGACTCCTTAAAAACAAAGATTTTAAATTAGTTTATGAAATACAAAATATTTAACTTCTTTTATTACTTATATGCATGGTTTACATAATTAGTATTTCATTTCAATCGAATGTGAAACATTTCCATAAAAATAAACAAATATATAATTTTTTTTTAAATGCAATGGATTGAGATTTAAATTTTTATCGATGTTGTAAAATATTACAATATGCATCTTCAAAATTCCATCCGCATTTCTATACATAAAAATTATATTTATTCCTAATTCAAAAGAAATTTATATGAAATATTATGTATAAAAAAACTTGTGGGAGAAATTGAAAATATTATATATAAAAGAGCTACATAAACCAAAAGGAATACTCATGAAAGAAATTTAAATAAACCAGTAAGAATAGTTCATAAAAGAAATTTTTACAAAAATTAACCAATAATAAATGTTGAAAGTGGACAAGAACAAAAAAAAATTAGAAGGAAATCGAGGAAACGAAAACCTATGCTTTTGAAAACAATACCCATAATTATATAGATGATAAACAATTTTTCTAATAATATGATTAAGATTTAAATTTTTTTACATGTCTTCAAAATATCATCAGCATTTCAATGCATAAAAATTATTTTTATTTCTAATTCAAAAGAAATCTGCTTTAAAATTTAATGCTTCAAATAAATATTCCCTTAATGTTATCTTAACTAACAACTTTCATTTCTAAAATTATGTAACAAAATAAATTTAAGATTTTTGCAATAGGAGATTTGAAAGATTAGAAAGTAAAATAATGAAAGTAAAGTAATAATAATATTCATTAATATTATGAAAGTAAATAATTAATAAGCAAAATAATAAAATATATTTATAAAATATGAAATTCAGTAGTTAGTACTTAAAAATGAAAGGTATTTGCATTACATAAAATAGCATAATATCTACAAAAGTTCTAAATAAAATATTACAATTAAAAAAATTCAAATGTATATTAATGTTTTACAAAATTTTAGAATTCAATTTTTAAATAAATTTATAAATCAGTAAAGAAAATCATTTGTCTAGCTAATAATAAATCCCTCTTTATTCTTGTACAATTCTATCCATATTAAAATATATATACATTATACCATTTACTGCCTGCAATTATGCAAAATATCTAAAAAAAAAAAGATATTAATGATTTCATTTCAAATTAAAATATACATTCTGTTAATTTGTAATATTGTATAGCAGCCTTTTCTATAATTGTAAAAATCACAATACTTGGCAAGTATACTATTTTTCACACACTGAATTGATGTTAAAAAATATTAGGTTCTGTAATGGAAAAATTTTGAGTTAGTGGTTGATTAACCATTTTGTCAATTAACTACATTGCAACATAAGTTCATGCAAACATTGCAACTCTTGAACCATTTCCAACAATACCACATATATGAAGATCTAATGATGATGATTACAAAATTATTAATAATGCCTTTTTTTTCCCTAACTCTACAAGTTTGTACAATCCAAAAGTTACCAGTTACAAAATAAAAAATGTATGTGTAATCTAAAAATAGTTGTAAAAGAATTTATTTAATAATAAAAATTCATGGATGTACATTTTAAAATTATATCATTTTCTCAAATATATAAAAAATTAAAATATCAAATAATATAAATAATATAAAATTATTATCATTTTTATCAAAAAAAAAGAGTCAGATATATAATACGAACTTTTAAAGTATTTTTAAAGGTATAATAAATGAAATATTTGTTTGCAACATTTTGTTTTTGTTTTTTTTCATTACATACAATTTGTTTAAAAGGTTCAATTTAAAAAGAAACCTATCAAGAATGCTGATCAATATTTGGAGGCTTGTTTACTCAGAAAATAACTTTAGAAGAGGAAAATTTACCTAGGATGAGTGCGAGAATTTGTATACAATCGAGATAACAATCTGGCCAATTCAAGCAGAGCTACTGCACCACTTCCATTAGAATCAGATCCATAAGATAAAGCCTGAAAGAAAACATTAAATTTAAGAAACATATGTCACTGGTATGCTTTTAAACAAACATAAAAAATTTATAATCACAGAAGACAATGATTTTTTAAAATATATTCCTGCATTCCTTTAATTAAAATGAATCTAAAAAGCATTTATAGAATTTGAGTATTAATTATAAATATCCCAAATTTTTTTTAAAGTTCAATAGTTATATTCTATTTATTAAAGATATACTATAGTCTTTAAATCAGATAATAGCAAAATGTATTAATATTTCTAATTCATAGTAATAAACTAATATTGTTTCATTTAAAACAATATACTTTTCAAATAAAATTTTATAATACAAAAGGCTCTATAAGCAAATTTGATTCTTTTGTTTGGAAAGATTATAAAAAAATTCTTACAGGTGCAATTCCATATGCATCATAATGAGCAACAATTGCAACAGTAGGCAATTGCTCTTCCACACCAAATCCACACAATTTCCCTAAAGAAAAATTGAAATAAAAATAATTAAAATAAAGGGACAAAAATTTATTCAATTATCATTCTGGCACAATAGATTAATTACATGCAAATTATGATAATTTTTTATAGATATCAATTACAACAATATGCAATTATTAACATTTTCATTGTTAATAAATCTAAATACCAATAAATACAATACAAATTACAAATAAATCTAAAAAATAATTATTATAAAATAATGAATAACAGAAAAAGTTATTTTTACTTGGATGCTAATAATTTGACTATCAGCTAATGGCTTAGGAGGAGGCCCTGACACAACTAACTGATAACCACTTGATGTAATAGAAGAAGGTATTTCTGAAAAAGAAAAAAAAATCAATATTATTAAATATTTACGAAATTTTTTTAATGTATTATTGAAATTATTTTCTGATAAAAGCTACAATTTTACAGATGATATTTTTTGTTTTAATAAAATTTTGCAAAAAATATTTAAAAAATGCAAAATCATTTTATTTTAATGCTAAATGACACACAATTCCAGAAAAGTTTTCAATTTCAAATTAAACCTTATCTACTTTTTCAAATAAGCAAAAAATGAAATTCAAATGAATAAAATATGAAAACTCAAAATGCTTGTGGTAATTAGTTTTTTTTTTTTATTATTATTATATAAAATTATTATTAACAAACAAATTTTTATTATAAAACAAAAATGCTCATTTTTGTGATTTGATCCATTTTCAATGAAGTAGTTAATACTAGTTTTTTACAAATTCATTTTGAAAATATTTAAAAACTGAAGTATTTATATTTTTTATAGATTTTAGAAACATAATTCGATAAATGCATTTAATTTCTGTTAATTTAATTTTAATTGTTAATCAGTTCTACATAAGCAACAAACATTTCTGTTTTAATTTCAATAAATAAAAGATTTGCTGAAAATATTATAACAATGAATTAATTGCTTTATGAGATGTTACTTACGATTTTATCAAAAAATACTTTGAACTTACTCCATTAAGTATAATTAATTTCAGTTATTTACAGTCACCATTATTTACAGTCAAATCTAATACCATAGACATTTTTAGCAGAACTCTCCCTCCTCTATAAATAAATATATATATATCTTTTCTTAAAGAGTTCGAGAAATTATAATGAATTTGCATTTTTAGTAATAAAAATGCAAATACGGTAGGTTTAACTTTATAAATGTAATCACAAAAAATAAACTCAATGCAGCAAAAGATTTCATTATAGAAAAAGATGCTTTCAAGTACAATCAAAATATGGAGGCAATTTAAAAACTACCTTCTGCAGCAGATCTTGGTTTCTGACTTGATGGAGTAGAATCCATACTGTTGTACATTTCTAACAATTCATTTGTTTCATAAGCTAAGTAAACTGGAATAGTCACATCTTCTTCAAGCATATGTTTTTCCAACTGCATAATGACCTGAACAAAGAATAATTTTAACAGGAATTTGGAAATAGTTCTTAGTATATATAAATTTGAAAATTCAAATATTTAGTTAATAATAGTGATAATCAGAGGATTAAAACAAATTTAAATCTCTAACAAAAGACTCTCCGAACAAACAATTAACAGTAAAAATGTACTAAAATCTAATACAAGATTAAATAATAATATATATGGCATACATAACTGTAAATCTAAATTTATGTCAAACATCAAATAGCTTGATTTAATGGAGTTATTGTATTGTTATTCCATTTGTTTGATCTATATAGATGTGCTGCTTCTTTAAAAATAAATCAGGTAGTGGCTGAATGTTTTGCTCGTCATTTTTTTTTTTTAGAACTCCACTTGAATCTCAACTAACTTTACCGGACAAAGACAACTATTCCTAACTTTACTATAGTCTTTTATAATAAACTGCATGTTAACTGGTATGCATTGTAGAAATATTAACAGCACAATAGAGTTTGAAGCAAACTGGCACATTTTTACCATAAGCCAATTATAAAAAAATTGTTACACTCTAGATAGATAAAAATAAAATAGGCAAAGAAAACCAGATGGTTTTTCTAAAATTGCAAAATTTTAATCTTAAAAATAGAATAGACAAGCTTTTGAAGAACTATTAGTTTTAAATTGTTAAAACATATTTATATTATTATTTATGTCCGGTTATTTATTGTTCAACAGAATTTTAAAAAATACACTATGAACATTTTAAATGTTTATCAATTTCTTGTATTACAATAACTTACAGATAAATAACCTTCCTACATTTAATAACTCTTAATTAAATTGAGGCAAAATATTACATTATTTCTCAGAAAAATTAAATAAAAACTTTTTTTTTTTTTATTATTCTTATCTTTACCTAAAATGTTTTTATTATTAAATAAAACATAATTATATTTTTTTTAAGGAAAAATTGCAAAAATAATGGATTTATTTTTTACAAGTAACAATATTTTAATTTTATAATAAGAGTATCAATTCTATATAATATACAAAGTTAAATAAATCCGACAACAATAAAATACTAAAATGCAATATAGATTCTAATTTTTATAATACTTTTAAACTTTAGGATAATAATGGCATGAAACTTTTTTTAAATTATTCTTCCCTTATGACAATACATAGTACATACATATGACAATACAAGTGAATAGTAAGGTAAAGTATATCAAAGGGTTATTGAATTTTACTGCACTAATAAATTTTTAAATATTATATATATCTTGTGCCTTTAGAAATATTAATCAAACACATTATATGAAAATTATATATAAAATTTTTTGTCTTTACATATTAATTAAAATAATCAAAATCACATTACTTGCTGTTCAGAAGCAGGTAAAGAACTAATGTTATTTGGAATAAGGATGAGTAATCCTCCAGCATTTTGCTGAATTAAATCTTGATACTGAGATATGGTAAACTCAGATATTCTAGCAACAACACAACGACGAGTATATGGGGCAGTGTAGATTTTTCTCGCTTCCATGTTTAAAATAGAATTTCGACAACCTATAATAAAAAAAAAAATGAAATATTAACAGGTTTATTTCCTATTCTGAATTTTACTAAAGAAATGTATTGTAATAATAAAAAAAGTAGCATGTGAATAATTAAAGCTCATTAATTTTAGATCATTGTAAGAAGATTAAATATGAAAGCATATTAACTAAAGTATTAAAACAATTTATCTAAATAATTGGAACACTAAGACATATTCTTACAATATTAATCTTTATATGATGTGCAAAAAAATATAGATTTATAGCAAAATTAAAAAAATACACATATAAATTTTTGTTGTTCGATTTATTTAAATTGGCATAATTAAAAAAAAAGTCATAAATTAGTAAAATCAAAAACATTATACTTGTACATAAAATATAAAAATGCTTGATATCTTTATTTGAACTATTTAAAACAATTTATATAAATTATGTGTGAAAGAATGTGGTATATTTTATTGAAGCATTTAATAATTCCTAAATGTATTTATTTCTTCAGAGTGCTGTTTCTGAGTTGAATTCTGCAAAGTCGTGAAAGAAAATCAATTATCAATGTGTCTCAAAATATATTTAACTATATAGTATTAAATACCAAAATATTATAAATATATAGACTTTATTTATAAATTTGTAAATAAAGTCATGATACACTAATAATACATAAGGGGCATTTACAATTAATTTATTCCCGAAAATTATCAAGCCTCTAAAACTATGTTATGAATACAAAGATAAAAACCATTGCTGTTCAATGTTAAATTCTGATATATTTAAAATATACCTCAAAGCCAGGAATCACTGAATTTTAATAGATATTTAATGTTGATGGCAAAAATTAATGTATATGTTGCTATAACATAATCATTTTTCTTAAAAAGATATTAATTTCTTAAATTTCATAATCTTATTCAAGTACACATTGCTTTTCTATCAGGATAAGCAATAAGACAGAAAAACTTTTTTTTTTTATATTCAAACATGAATAAAAGTATATATTTAAAAAGAGTATAGATAGTAATTTATTATAAAATAACTTATGCTGGTATTTGATACAATTGCATCTATAGGAATGAAACAAAATGGAATTGCAAATGAATAAATAGCAACATTTCCTTCCCCCCCATAATATAACGTGCAAACGTGAAAAAATCAAAATCATAATAATAAATAATAATAAAATCATTTTTATATGTATCCCATATTAATATGCATTTTATATATATATATATAAATGTGTGTGTATGTAGATTAGATAAAACATTTTTTTTTTTTTTCCTTTTAATTCTAAATATATTTATGTTTGATACATCTTTAAAAAAAAAAATTATTTATGTAAAAAAAAATTATCTAAATTCAATTAACTTAAATGCACTAACCATGGGGTGTCCCATGTAGATCAAAATGTTGCATTCTATACACAGTGAACTCATGTGCGGCGAATACTGGAGTCTTAGGGGATATAGCAATCAGTAATGGGACAAGTAAAAAATATATTAAACAATTTCCCCGAATAAATTCGAAGTAACTCTCAGCCCACTCAAAACACATTATAATTTAAATAGACAAAGTTAAATTTAGTTAATTCTTAGGTATATTTTAAATCGACAAGATAAATATAAATCCCGCAAGAATTTCACTTGAGCCGAGTTGCAACCAAGTTAATACATTGCGCAAAGAAGTAACTTCAGGTCAAATTTTTTTTACTTCCTGTAGCCACCTCTATGAATGAGTGAAAAAGACAATTTTACTCATAGCATTTTAGTCAATGAATAAGTAAAATGAAATTTATAAAAAGTATGTTTTTCAAGTAACATGCACCTAAATTATGGTCATTTTTTTTATGTTTACTATATAATTTTTTTCTTAAGTAGAAAGGGACTATTTATGTAAATATATCTAGATACAAGAATAAAACTCATGCTATTATGAGATGCAATTATCAAAATAAAATTTTTCATTTCAAATTTTAATTTAATTCATCAAAACAAAATTTAATTTCACGAATGAAAATGAATGTTTGTCCCAGTTAATATGTGTTATTGAGTTTCAGTACTTAAAAAATCTTTATCATTACTAAACTTAAATTATAAATCATTTAAGCCCAATACCACGTCTGATTCGTTATCCAGGGAAAACTATCTGGCTAGTGTGCAAATTAAGTTGTGTATTACATTTGAATCATGTATTGCATTCAACATTTTGATAATAAGTACACTTGGTAAGGGATTGGGATGTCAAATCGACTCAGACTCTTTGTGGGGTGGGGGCGGGGAGGACGTGAGTTTCTGGATTATTTCTAAAATATCGGATTTTACTCTGAATCAAATCATAAGGAATGCATTTATAAATTTTATTGGTACTGAAATATCTTATATGTTATTATTAATAACTATATTTGCCAAACCTGTGATTTTAAAATTTTATTATATCTTCAATAATGATTCACAGAATATCAAAATGGACATAAAAATGAAATTAGGAAATACTATTATTTAGTTGAAATATCCTCTCATTAACTCATCTTTGAATTTAAACAAAATAATTTAACTTTTCTTACAAAAACATAGCAATAATAAATATACACACAAAAAAAAAATGCTTTTTATTATTATTTTTTTTCTGCTTGTTTTATTATTCCAGATAAAATTTTAGAGTGTGAAGTGATTTGTAGATTTATGTAAACATGTAAAAGTCAATTATAAAAGAAAAGAATATTAACAGCGTGTGAGTATATTTCTTGCAGAGTCAGATCGCGTATTTCTTCAGTAATTCAGGATTCCTGTTAAAGTTGAATGAAATAAAAATTATTATTACGTATTTTCTATTGGAGAGTTTACAGTATTTATATTTCTGCATTAATTTTATTAAATTTTATAAAAATGATAAAAATTGTCGGGGCCTAATGATAGAGTGAGTAGCGTTTTGGAGCGTGATCAGATTTCGGGTTCGAGTCCCGTCGGGGCCCTGGATGTTTGTAATGGTACGGAATCCACTTTAAACCGTAGGTCCCGGTCTAGTATAACTGCAGAGCGTTACGCGTAGGACTAACAACCCTACCTCGTAAAAAAGACAACATCTACTGTCTAGAAATCTCTTCGCAGGCACACGACCTTGATCCACTAGGGGGCTGTTGCACCCATAATGATAATGACAATGATAAAAGTAGCAAATGTGAGTATTTAACTTTTACAGTTAAATACTCACATTTGCTACTAGACATTTAATATGAATAACTTTATTATTTAACTTTATGAGTATTTAATATATATAACTTAACTTTTACAGTTAAATACCCACAAATAGCAACTAATCTGAGTGATACTGACTATGTTTGTTTGTCAAGGTTTTTTTTTCCCATTGTTTTTACAATAAATTTAGTAGTTAGCTGCAATCTTTAATCCTAAAAATTATTTCACAACAATGTATGAATATTCTCACAAAAAATCAAAATCTCTCACAGTTTCACAAAAAATATATTTAACGACTAATATAAATACAGATCAAGAAATCAGCTACTTATATTTTTTTATAATTTTACAAATGATTAATCATAGTAAGTCCTTATATTGTGATTTATCAGCCTGTTATATATTTTAATTGTTGTGTTATTAGAATTAAACATGCAAATTGTAATCACAATTTGTGGCAATGCCATTCTAGTTTCATATCTGTGAAATCACTGTAAATTCATTTTGAAATTATGTTTATACCAAAATGGTTTGTAGTGATTTACGCGCCTTTTTTGTTGAATCGAGCCTTGTAAAGAGCTTCTCTCTTCATTATATATTTCTAAACTTCTGCATGCATTTATTCATCAAATATATAAAGATTTCCTCTGTTCGAATCGTGGCTCAGTGGTGCGATTCGTGCTTCTCTAGTGAGCATTAGGGCTGAGGTTCAATTCGCTGGAGGCTTTGTTGTAAACACTATTAAAAAAAGAGGAAACTCGATGCGTTTGTGATGTTCAGCATCTTGCCTCGTTAGTCGAACTACTTGGTGGGAGTTTTCCTGATTTTTCTCCCATATAATATACAAATGCAGGGTAGTTCTCCCTAAAAGTCTTTCTGGAAGGCGCTTCCCTCTTTCTTCAAGACACGAAGCTAAGTCAAACTTCTACTTACGGGTGTTACCTCACTGTTAGCTGTCTCCCTCCTTCCAGGAGAACACACGAGTTCATGGACTTCGTCTAAATGTTGCTGCCGATCAAGTGGGATAAGAAACAGATTTTCTCTAATCGATCAACTATTTAAACCTGAAAATTTTGATTCTAACTTGCAAATCTTGGGTCTGAATCAAAATAGCTTCAGACTACATTTATTCACTTTCAATGCTAAACACTCTTTTCCTCACACAACGGAGCGAAATATTCACCAACATCTCTTAGCCTCAAGAACTCAACAAGTGGAGGAACCCATCTCAGAATAAGTACAGCAGTTGAGAAAGGTCTGTCAATTCAAACCTCTATCGAAATGAATACATAAGTGATTTTTTTTATAAGAGCCCTAAGAAGTTCCCGCATTAGAGAAAAAAAATTCTAGAAAACATTAGCACTGACATCAGCACATAACTTCTGATTGGCAATTGCACCCTTTGTAACAAACGGAAAATATACAAAGCAATTTTGGAAATAAAAGTTTAACAATTATTGTAAAATTTGTTTTTCATCTATTTTTTTTTTTTTTTTTTTACATTATTTGCTTAAAATTTGAATGATTAAAAATTAAGATTATTTTTATTGTAATTAAAACTTCTTCGAAATTACCTTTCTCCTCTAATATACCGCTCTGTTTGAATCTGTCCAACTTGGCCACTAGTCAATTTTCACACAATTGGCGATTGAACAATAGTTTCATCTAAATCACCATATCTATAGAATTCAAAGCATTTAAACGGCCAACTGAATGTTTGCTAGAACTTCAAAGTTCATTGAGGTTTTGTGATTTCGATATTTTGTTGATGTTCTGCTGTGCACCCGTTCTTTAAAGATATATTTATTTATCTGGTATGTGTTATTTATTATGTATAGAATATAAACAATTGTTATGATGCTGCCACTCATGAAAATATGAAACAAACAATAAAAACGATTTTTAAGTTTATTAATAACTTTTTGTATTTATAATGGCAGGAAATAACAACTTATATTTGATTATCAAATAATTAATTTCTTTTTTAATGCTGTTGACATAATTAAGATTTTGTAGCAACTATTATTTGAATTCGCGCTGAAAAATGTTACTTTTAATTTTAGTTCACGACGAAAACGACGCTAAATTAAATTTTCTGTGGCTTTGTGATATTATTCAAGTTTTCTACATTCATTTGATATGGTTATGCAAAGATAGGTTTCATTGAGTCATTTAAACAAACATTACAGCCTCCAACAAAACATATATCAGAATGAAATATAAGTTATTCTCTGGTATCTTTTTTTCTCAGCCCAACAAAACATTTTTAATAATATTGTTTTATTATTCGAATTCGGCATCATAAACAACATAAAAATTTGTTGGCGTAATAGCAAAATAATTTGGCTTATTAGTGAATAATTTTGTTGTAATTTTAGTGTAATAGCGATTAATATTATTGTTAAAAATTACATTTTTATGAGTTAGCAAAACAAAATTCCACATAATTTGGCGTAAAAGCAATTTAAGAATACTATTTTTGGCAAAATAGTGACATATTTTGCTTATTAAAACAATAAAATCTGGCGTTAAAGTACTTTAGGAATACATTTTTTGGCATACCGGTGATAAAATTTTTGCTTTAAAGCGATGAAATTTGATGTAAAAGCAATAAAATCTGACTTGATAGCTATTTGGCAGTAAATTAACTTATACTAATCCCATTAATCATGTTAAAAAGAAATTTAACACCTGTCTTCGCATGCTTTATCCTTTTATTAATAGATATTCCCCCTCTCAATTGATAATAAATTACTAATCTATATGCACTATATGCGTCCCATCATAACTTATGTGAGTCCGGTTTGGGGCTCTGCTGCAAGGTACCACATTAATTATATTAAAATTCTAGAAAATAAACTTTTGCGCATGATCACAAATTCTCCTTGGTACTTTACAAATGATGACATTCGTCATAGTCTTGCCCTCCCTTCTATTCAAAATTTTATGCTAAAGCTTGCGGAAAATTTTTATGCAAATCTTGATCACATCCCGAACAAGGAAATTCGTAATCTTCCGAGATACGATTTCTCTCTGCCGGAGGATGCTAAACGCCCAAGGGCGGTCTTACATGACTTGCAACGAGATGTTTTTCATTTTTTTTATTTTAAAAGTGCTTTTCTTTCTTTTCCCAATTCATACGATTACTATTATCTATTCATTGTGACTTTTCTTACATTGCGACTTTTATCACATACATTGAGTAGATGAACGCGTCGGGTTTTCAGGAAATCGACCTCTTTATTCAACTTAGTAATACGGCAACGAGATGACAAGTATCGCATTTTACTATGATCAGACTCTTTTTATAAGAGTAGCAAATGAGCCTGCCGACCTGACGCTGCATCTCAGGTACACATCGGTGGCATCATTTGGACTTGTGTAAGAAACATAAAAAGGCTGGTTATCTTAATAATAAAGTCATGCCCTCTTTACATATGACAATCGTTTTGATGTCACAAGCGATTCACCAGTTGATATGGTGGTAGGGACACGGTTTTTATCTCACTAACAGTAGTGAAAGAGGTCGTTATGATGTTTTTGCAGGTCTCATCTGTGGAAGCATTATGAAAGACGTTGAGCTTTAAATTTCCGGCGGATATATACTATTACAGGAGATCGATATTGTCAACAAGTGATCTACCACCACGTGAATCTGTTCTGGTGCTATCGATGCACCGTTTTTATGGACGATAACATCAGACCATATCGAAATCTTTCTGTTGAGAAATTTCTAGAAAGGGAAGGTATCAGTAGAATAGATTGAATCCAGAGATCAGAATCAGTAGAATAGAAAACATCCAGAGATCACCCAACTAAAACAAATGCCCGTTGAAGCATGTGCCCTCTTACCTCAACAACTGTTAAATAAATCTGGAGTTGAGTATGGAAAGGCAATGTTAAGCAACAGTTACCGTTAAGGGAAGTCATATCCCTTAAGGGAAATCTGTTAGTTGTTCTTTCTCTTAGGCGGACAATCATTTGTATCAACTGTATTCTTTCGATAAAACATTTTTTGTTGCATATTGTACGCGTTAGTATGTTTTTTTCTTTCTGTAAGTATAAAATACTGTTTCTGTATTCGAAATTTCATGTCTTCCGGGTTATTTCTTACGTTATGAAGAAAAAAAAAAAATGTTGCTTAAGTTTTGCAAAGATTTGTAATATCAAATAAACAGCTCTTTTCGGCCGAGAAACTTAATAAACTTCTCGTATCGTCCTCCCCAGTTTTATTTTTAAGGAAAAAAAGTTATAAGTAATGATTGAAAACTAATATAATATGTCCTTAAAAACCAAATTCTAAATATAAAAATAAAGATGCAATTAGAATCTTAATCTTCAATTAAGCTACCCTAAATACTCACATTAGTAAATAAATTAGAATTAAGTATCGTTGTTAATTAATTAAAATTTCTGCTTGATAAAAGTATTAAAAACTATCTATATATGTCAAAATGAAAATCATATACAAATACTTCACAAAAATGCATTCGAAAACTCGCAATTACTCAAAATAAGATTTAAATAAGAGTAACAACAACTAGCTGTATTTCAACTCGTTATGCTGAAAGTTTTTTAAAATCATTTTTCAAACATCAGAATCAAAAATAGATTTTTATAACACTTACGTCACAAAAGATAAATCTTAGAAATTTGGCACGAAAACTTGTTAGCTCTTGGTTAAATTTACACCTGCTAATCGTTTTTTATTTTTATTTTTTTTTTTTCGAAAATGAAATTGACCAAACATAAAACACGCTCAAACATAACGGACGCAATACCAATTGCGATGCGCAAATACCCAAATTGAAATCAATTTGCAAAAGCTAAGTGAAAGAGTGGAGAAACAAATATCGCACGTAAAATAAATATATTTTAATGATTTCATTTTTATTTCATTTATATCGATATATTTTTTATATTTCATTTTTAGTGTTATATATTTATTTGCAATGTGCGTTTAGTATCAATATTATTATATTATCTATGTTTACATGTAAAATTAATAGTAAACACAATAATAATAACTCATTATGTTTCAATTTTTCACTCCAGAAAAATGTCTATAGTGGGTTTAAATCTAATATGGAGATGTATAATTTAGGTATAAGTTAAGGTGTAATGATGTATAAGTTAGATGCATTTCTAAAGTGGCCAGCAAGATCATTTGGGTTGACCACCCCTGGTCTAGATGTTGCTGTCGATCAAATGGAATAAGAAACAATTGATACATCCGGCTATATGGTGATTTCAGATATTCGTTATTAGTTCGTTAGTGCTTCTGCCTAATTATGTGAATTATTTACTTATTGAAAGATTGCAAATAGAAATATTCTTTGGTAAATTCTTTTAATTTTTATTATTATCAAGTATTCTCACATAAAATAAAACTTGTAGAATTCCTTAAAAATTTGTTATAATTGTAACATTTCCTAAAAGGGCGTAAAACTTTAAATGGTGAATTTTTCATTCTAAATTCACTTAACTTTAACTTTTATAAATTCTTATGAAGAGTAAATAGTTTAAATACTTGTTTTAATACTTAGTTTAGGAAATTCTACCAGAGTGTACGCCGGTCGCTAAATAGTTGTTTTGGATCAGAGATAATTAACTTGGCCAGTTAATCAGGGGTTCCCCCCCAACCTTCGGTTTCTTGCTTAGTAGTTGTTGCCTGAGGTGAGCTTTATCTTTGTAAAAATAGTTTTCTTGAATTAAAAATAAAAATTTTATTTAAAATTTCAGTTTTTCCATGTCTGTTTGAAATTGTTTCATTCAATGTTTTATAATTCTAGGTACTTAAAAATGTTGTAGCACTTATGTAATCCAAATTTATACTTTTACTTTCTCGCATATATGGTTCATAATGTATAAATATATTATAAACAAAATGCATTCTTCGGCTGATTTTATTTAAAAGATAATTTTTAATTTAAATCAAATAATGTGAAAATTTGAAACTAATAACAATTTAGGCAAAAGGTCATTCTATTCAACATTTTCGATCAACTTGATAGTTTTTTTTATTTTTGTTCGTTTAATGTTCAGTAACTAAAAGGGATTTTTTTTTTTTTTTTTGTACATTAAGCAAAAAGTCAAATAAACGCTAATTAGATTTTACTCACACTCATGCTTCTGAATACAAATTATCTGCTTGTTTTGCAGGAATATAAATTTCTGTTATAAAAATCTGTTTGTACAATGCCATCTCAACCAAAATAATCCTTCTACTTAGTAAGTTTGTATGTATACAGATAAAGATTCCTTAATGTTATATAATGATTTTCTTTTCATTGAAAAAAATATATTTCTAATCTGTTAATGTTTAAAGTATTGGGGGAGGGGGGGAACTTATAATATAGACAGCCTTAATTCACCTTCCACATTTCCTTTTAATAAGCTCACTATTAATTATCTCCCCATCCCTGACATTTTCCCTTCATGTAGTCAAATTCACTACATTGATTGATTTATATATATATATTGCTTCGTTATTTTACAAGATAAAGATAGTTCTCCATTATGAAGTTATCGGGAAAAAACTAAACAAACGCATCTAATTATTTAACACTAAATAAAGTATAAATTATATATCTCACAATGAAATATGCATAACCAAATGGAAGAAAAAGAGATAACTTTAGAAAATAAAATTTTGCATTGAACATATAACATATAAAGTCAATTAAAGTGAATATAATTCATACTAGAATTTAATAATTAAAGTAATGTTTTAAAAATATGGGGGTTGGGAAAGTTCAGAGAGTACCATTTTAATGTTTACATTTTAAAAACAAATATTCAAATTTGTATAAAATTGATATATCATAATATTAGACAGGAAATACATCGATTTAAGAAATTTCAATATCATCAAGTCCTAATAATCATGTTCTGATATTACTTGTCAATGAATTTGTTTTACACCTTCACTTGTCAAAAATCTTATAACAGAAAAGCTGCTCTACATTTGGTATATTTATTTAATGAGGTGGCCTTCTTTACATTAGTACTATGAAGATATTTTTCTACACTCCTCTGCATTGAATTTTATTTCAATTTTTTACAATTAAGCAATATACATGTAAAAAATAATTTAAGTAGAAATTTATTGATGCAAATAATTTAACTAAGACATGTAACTTATTCATAATACTTTTGAAATCTGCTTAAATCAGTATGGATGATCCTTTTTTTCATATTGGAAATATTATAGAATAAAAAACACTTGAATTTCTTACAAAATGTTTAAAATTGAGTGCTGCACACAACATTTATTGATTATTGTCAATAAATTTAAGTCAATGCTTGCCAATAAAACACATTTAGAATCAAGTGCAGTCAATTCCCCATACATTCACAATTGAATTCGTGAAGTTATATATTAAAAATCCAATTTTTTTTTTATTCATATAATGAAGTTTTCTTTTCTTTTATAACTAATATAAATATTAATTTTCTAAATATATTGTTTTATACAAAAATAACATAGTGATAATGGTTTTAAGAATTTTTTTTTTTGTTAGGAAACTAAACCAATTAAAGATAAATTGAAGTAATTTATTATGAGTAGGTGAATGAAAAAACATTTTCCCAAATCAGAAAATTACATTATAGCTGCAATAAGATAAGATTAAGTTAAGATGTGTCGGACTGCTGTTATTTAATTAGTTGATCATTTTTTCATACTTGCCTGAATAATAAGAATTGTAGATGATTTGAAACATACAAGTTTTATTTCTCATACTGCTTAGTCAAAGAGTAACATCTATAATTTTCCATTTTCGGATTAATAGAAATAATTAGTCCTTAAAGCAAATCTAGCAACTCAATTCAATAAATTATTCAAATGTACTATTTCTCTCAGAGATTTAGTGTCAAATAAAATTATATTAAAATGGGTTTATGTACATCATAATGATATTTTAAAAAAAAAAGTGAATCATATGTATATACAATTTTTTTTTTTTTTCCAAGAATTAGATATTCACATCCAATAAATATTATGGACCACTACAATTTTGTAAAAGATTTAACACTAAGATGCAATGACTTCTTTTACAGTAAATTTATGATCTATTTGTTTAATATATATATATATATACATGACAAGACATATAATGAGATACTTAAAAAAAAATCACCTTTCAATTGAATGTAAAATATTTATAATATTCAATGAATAATTTTAAGAAAATGTTTGTTTTACATTAAAAAAAAAAAATAACACAAATTCAAATAGTCAATGCTTTATTTAATAAGTAATTCCTTACAGAATTAAATATACAACAAGTGAAAAGTGTGCTCCCTATTCATTACAATTGGGTTGCATGACACCAAAATGGCACTAATTAAAAAGAAACCACAATACTCTAGGGAGCAAGTATCAATAATAAACAGATCTTCTGTACAAAAATTTACAAATCAGTGGCACCAAAAGTTATTTTAAAATATATTAAGAGAATTTTCATTATTTGATAAATATCAGATTGTCAGTAAGTAGTTTATTGCACGTTTACATTATAACAGTAAAATTGCACTTAAAACTTATAAACAGTTATTTTGAGAATATTTTTTTTACTAATTTTTCTGTATTAGATATGTTAGGTTAATACTTTGCATTAATGCCACTCTAGAGGTAAATGTACTTCAACAGAAATTTAAAAAGTACAGAACTGAAAAGAAAAATAAATACATTATATCAATACATGTATTTTATAATATTAGTTTCCAGATTCAAATTGAGTCTAGAAATGTAACTTTACACATAATCAGGTTTAAAGAAAATTGAGTATATTCCTAAATTGCTCAATATCAATACCAGTAATATGGGGAGGTAGTATTTATATAAAAGAAAAACAAACAAACATAAGGCTGTACAATATGCCTGTAGGCATATTAATATAGTGTATTATTACAATTTTCACCAAATAAATTAAGTTCGTAAAACTATGAACCCGTGCTTATGATCTCATGAATGTTTCCATGTTAAAAAGTATATAGTAGAAACAAAGCTCTTGATTTTCAGTATGGCACTCAAAATCTTGCATTGGACGACAATTATTTCAACATGATTGATAATAATAGCAGATCAAACTTCAAATAAATATTTCAGAAAATGATTCACATAGGTGTAGTGAGACTCTGCAAAAGAAAAAAATGTAAATATTTAGTATTTAAATAAATAAACATTAGAAAGAATGAATATTGAACTTATTATTAATTTAAAATAAATGTCCTGTAATTTGTATTTAAAAATATTTTCCTAGTTTAATACTTTTGGAATAATTAAAACTGAGAGAAAGTATAAAATTTAGAAATATTTAAGTCAATGCTGATAACTGACATTCAAAGTATAAATTAAATATTTTATACTTCACACAGCAGTTAACGTTTTAGAATTTTTTTCTGCAAATCAGAATGCCTTTTTTCAAGAAAATATATATATATATATATATATAGTTTAAAGGCACATGAAATTCAAACCTTGTAATGACAAATAATATTTTAGAGTAACACATGTGCTTCATTTACATTTTGAAAATTTAAGAGCTGTTAAATTAAGTTAATTCAAAGAAGGGGGGTGGGGTGGGGGGATAAGATATAAGAAAATTTTCCTTCTAGATTATTGAATATTTTAATTTATATGGCTAGGACACTAAATAGAATTCAAATTGATGAAATAGTTGTCACACAAATTTTTGTAACAATAATAAGTAATAAATATTGTATATTTGTTTAACATTATAAATAAAGATGCAATTTCCTATAATTGAATTGAATAGTTGCTCTTAATTAAATATTTTCTCCCATAATTGTTAATTAGAAATTTTAGATTTAATAACTATACCTCTTCTGTTGATTGATCAAATTTTGTCATGCAAGGAGGTACTTCAGATGGAGATATATTGGTTGACATTGAGTCACTAGAAAGAAGGCTATCACTTCTTTCAGCTCTTTTGTGTCGAGGTTGTTCATTTTCGGGACTATCGCCAGCAGTGCTAACATCAGTACAGAAGCCACTTTCTGAAAAATAAAAAAAAAATTTGTAATTCATTAATCAATGATTTTCTCCAGTCTTGTATGTCAGGTACAATTAATAAAAAATTTCAGAGTTTACAATTTTTACTTTTTTTCATTGAATATACATTTTTTGTGCACTATTTTTTATAATTATTATGTTGAATAAAAGAATAAAATGGAAAATTTGTTTATAAAAATGAAAGTCATAATGCAATTAATAACTAATAAATAAATGGTTTAAATCCTTCAGCACATATACTTGACTTTCTGACAGAAACACACGAATTTGGTCAATTTAATCCTAATTTTAAACTAATTTCTCATTTATGTATCAACTCTTTTAACAGGTAAATAAATTACTCTTAATATTTGAATGTTTTTTTAATAGAAGAAAAGTATTATTTAATTTAAATAACAATTAAATAATAATTTTAATTTACCTCTATTTTTTTAAAAACTCTTTTTGACACATTTAATTATTTTATATGGAAAATAAATAATATTTTCTGGTTAAAATATTATTATATTATAATAAAATCAATGCTTCCAATTATATTAATATATGAAAATTTCAAGAAAATAAAGTAATGTAAATTCACTGTTTAATACAAGAAATCAGTTCAGAATTCCAATTTAATTTTCTGCATGCATACATATTATATTCTTCTGAACAACTTTTGCATGTGTTAAGGGAATGGATTTTGCTAAAGATTTATCACAATTTTCACGAACAGATAATGCCATTTTATCGAATTTTCTCTGCCACTTTTTTTTTGCTTTTATAAATTAGGCAGCAAATTCTTTCAAATAATTATGTTTAGTCCTATTCTTGCCATCTAGAAAATCTGTAAGAGCTTTTGTCATCAAGTAAGTGTGACACAATATTGACAAATTGTGTTGGGGAAGGCATTTTTCCATTTTGCTCCATCTTTCCAAAAATAAAACTCAATATTATAATCTTTGTTACTCAAATCTTAATCTTCCAAAATCCACATTCAGAAATTCCATTAATTTCATAATAAAAGGCTTTTTAAAAGGTTAAAACCTTTTTTAAACTAAGATTATGCAGCTAAATTAGACTGCATGTAATAAAATATTACTTAAACTGTTTAAAAATAATTATTTTAATAATAATATTAAAATATTTATTCTAAAAATTTCATTCATATATGTAAATCTAGTAAAGATTTCTTTTATCCATTCAACAAATTTAAAAAACTTTTTGAAGAGGTAAAAGTTAGAGTGCATATTATATTAATAAACTTACCAGTTGAACACTGCGATTGCTGGGTATGAGACCTATGAAGGGGTCTAGGACTATCGCCAGGTTCAAATCCCAAATTTAAGGCTCCATAGAATGAAAAAGATGATTGGCTGCTACCAGATGATGAAGATGAACTGACAGATATTATTGAGTTTCTGTTATTCCTTATATCATAGGGAGACACTGCAATGGAATTGCGGAACCGAGGAGCTGCACAATTAGAATTTACTTAATGTTAAAAGAGATATAAAAATATCTTAATTTTGCTATATATATATATATATATATATATATAAATGTTCACAAATTTAATTTTGATTGTACAATATCATATGCAAATAAAAAATATAGTAAGCGATATGAGATTTTAAAAAGATGTTAATACATATAATACTTTTCAATAAATATATTATTGTTTTGTATGAAAAAATTGACTGATAACAGAGAAGAAAAAATTATTTAGTGAAGCATTAAACTTATATGATGATGTAACACGATTCAAATTTTATCTTATCAAAATTTATAAAATTAATTTTTAATTAAAGAAATTTATTAATAAAAACTAAACAGTTAAAATTTTTCTAAATATTAAATTTAGTAAAGCTGTAAAATAAAACAAAATTACATTAATATATTATTGATTTAAATGAGAATAAACTTTTACCTCTAGCCAGCTGGTGAATGCTAATAGATCTATCACTTATTTGATCTTCGCTTGGTTTGATATCTAAACAAGGCTTATTTCCAATGCCCATGGAAGACATTTCTGCAAGGCGATTCTCTGGAGAAAAAAAGAATAAATTCATGTATACAGCAGAAAAATTCTTGTAAAGATGATTTAAATATATTTGTCTTTTCATTTTCCAGTAGACTATGGTAACAGATCTGCTATTTAATATTCTAGATCTGCTAAATGAGAAAATAATTGCAAGTTCAACTTTCATTTATCTAACAATCAAATTTCAGAATTCATATGCTATTTGAAATAGTCCTTTCGCAAGACCTTCTGATACTTTTTTGCTTGGATAAACAGATAGATATTGAGTCTATATAAAACAGGATTCTGTGGATTAAAACAGACAACCAAAATACCTTAGGTGAGAGAAAAACAGACTCTGATTTTACTTTTATTATCTTTCCTGTTGATGAAAATGTTTACTAATTGTCATTATTTGGTTTTTTAAAGTATTATTTAGAATTTTTTTTTTTTTTTTTTTTAATATTTACTCATTACCTTCAATGAAAAAAAAAAAAAAAAGGAAGTATATGTGAAGAATATTCAACCAATTTCAAAAGAATGAGAGTTTTTATATATATATAATTTTTTTCAAAATTATCCATGGGTTATTGATATAAATACAGATCTTTTCTTAATATAATTGAACATTTTTAAGGTGATTATTATGCTGAATATTTTCTCTTAACGAAATGATTTTGTTGCCTTTACTTGGAATGGTACTTGAAACTCGAAAAAAAAATACTTATAATTAATAATATTCATATATTTAAGTCAATAATTTAATCTGAATTACCAAACTTTAATTATAATTTTAAATTACTTTTTTTTATATTTAACATAAATAACTATATTTTCTTAACTTACATGCAACTTTTTTAAAAATAGCTAATGAATAAATATGAGATTATTGAAGTAAAGATATAATTCATTTTTCTGAAGTTTAAAAATGAGTCGATTATAATAATAAAATGCAAATTCAATAAAATAATAGTTGTTTGAAATTTTTACTAAGCAATATAAATCAATCTTACTCTTGTTATTAACCGCCTGATCAAGAAGTATGCCTCGTATTTCTCTTGTCCAAGCTGCTTTTACTTCAGGAGTAGGAGCCTGGAGCAAAAAGGTATCATTGGGCTTTCTTTTACGGAACCATATTTCAAATTTGGTGGGACTGTCACTAACTTGCTCTGTCATACCTAAATCAGTAGTCTGTAAAAAATTAAACAACTGATTATAAAAATGAGAATATTTTTCAATTCCTACTATTAGTTCACATTCTCCCTATATATATTTATATAACTAGTTCAAATTTTCAATCATTAATAAAATACTTTTTATTCCTACACTCAAGTTCAAATACATTTTTTTCAAATATTAATTCATTAAATAAATTTAATTAATTAATTTTAGTTTTATATGGGAGAAAAAAAATTTCTCTAATATAACTAAAATAAAATTTTTTTCTTCCTAAGTAGAAATTGACTTAATTTTTTTTTTTATTATCATTATTAGATAAATTTCTTCAATTAAATTATTTTAAAAAAAATTTTCCCTTGAATGGAATATTTTTACAACAAAGCTAAAGAGTTCTTTTTATTATTATTATTCAAAAAAATAAAAATGTGCAAAACCTGCACTAAGTCATAATTTTTCTATTGTATTCTAAAGCAGGAAATTAACATCTCAAGTTGTATTGAAATAATATATATACACACACAGTCCAGTCACATTAATGTGACCACCACCTACTTTAGACGTCAACATGAAATAACCAATCACAAAAGGCAGGTGGCAGCACATTGCAGTGAAGTGTTTATAAAGGATGTCCTAGAGCATCGGAAAGCATTTCAATCGTTAATTGCCTTGATCGAATTGCAGTCGGTCCGCTCTGACAAAAGTGATTATTCAGACTTTTGACAGGTGGTCACATTAATGTGACTGGACTGTGTATATATAGTTATGTTGACAATAATATTTAGATATATGTATTTTTTTTTTTTTTTAACAGAATTCCACTATTAATAACATTTCTAAATCAAAATTAAAATTTTTACTACTTTAAAATATAGTATTCAGCAGTGAATCTAAACAATGATATATTAAAAATTAATAAATAAATTGATTCTGTAAATTTAATAAAATATGAAAAACAATATTTTTTAATGAAAATTTTAGATACATAATAAAAAAGAATGAATGTGCAAAAATTATTACCTTAATGCTATGCTTGTATTGATACATTTCATAACCTTTACGTTGAGGGTCTCTTCGAGCTTTACTGAAAAGAATAAGATCTTCAAATAGGAACACATGCCTCATGCATTTCCTAGATCTGCCTTGCCATACAATGAACTCATCTTGACGCAAAAGTAGGCCTTGCTCTTTTACATTTACCTTTACATAAATAAAATCAAATTTTCAAATATATATAAATACACTGAATAGGGAATGAAATTAACTATTTTAAAATAAAGTTTCTAGATTGCAATTGAAAATTGTTAGTACTCACATCACAGTCTTTTAATGCATCCATTGCAAGTAAATCATTTCCATGTCTGAGCTGGAAGCGAACCATTTCTTCAGCAGCCTGAAATGAATTTCGCGTATAAAAATAAAAGCTTAAGAGATACAAGAAAAATATTTTGATTAATAAAAATTAAATTATTAAAAATTATTTTGATAAATACCTTTAGAGCTTTGTGTTCCTTTTCTCTTTCTGGGCATTCTTTTAATAGCTGTTTCAAAAGCAGAGCATATTTTCCCATTCTTTGGACAGGCTTTAAGAGATAACTTGCCAAATCCATTTTGTCCTGCAGTTCAAGTTGCTTTTTCTAAAAGCATATACCATATTTTAAGAATTTTTCACCAATTAAGAAAATTAACAACTAAAATAGTTTTAAACATGACAAAAAAACCCAACTAAAAACATTAACAATTAAATAATAAAGTGCGAAGAAAATGTTACTTACTCTAAAAAAAAGCATTGCCATATTCAGACATAAGTGCATCCGACTTTGGTTTGTTTTTATTGTATAACGCATATAGATAGAACTGAGGTTGCTGAAAACAGAAGGAAAAAAAAAAAGTTTTATTTTTTCAATAAACATCTTCTTAAAATACTTTTTACTCTGTTAATGTATTGATGATGCAGTATCTGAAATAACATACTCTTCCCCATATAAAATAATCAAACTTCATAAATAAAGAAATACAATATTTTATAATTTGAATCCTTAATATAAATTATGTAATTGATACATAAATCATATTGCAATCCAACTTACAAAATCAAGGAAACATTGCCCAACAGTAAATGGCGAGCTTTCACAGTGCTCCAACTCAGTAAGAAAATATTGGAAATGAAACTCATATATTTTTTCAATATTTCCAAAGACAACATTTCTTTGACCTCTCAGCGCTTGCGGGATATCATCTCGAAGAAGCTCAGGAATATAATTCTAAGAAAAAACAGAAATTATTAAAAATTAGAAATGTTTTCATCTATTACAAATGATTGAAAAATTAATTTTAATACATATTATTAGGAATCTTTATTTTTTTTGTTTCCTAAGAGCAAAATTATTCATAAAGATATATTTTCATGAATTTCATATTTAAATTAGCCAATTGAAACTTTTATCATAGTATTAATATAAAAAAAATTTCTGAATGTATCATAATAAGCACATAATTATAAATTTTTATTTTGCATATTTATTTAATAAAAAAATATTTAGATACTTACTTCAATAATATATTCAAGAGATTTCACGTAATCCCTTTCTGTTTGAATTAGCTCTTGCATTATAAGCATGAGAGTCCTAAAGGAGAAAACAAAATAAAATTTACATACATATACATAAAATATTTTAAGTTTAAAAATCGATAAAAATTAAGAATAATGCAACTCTCAACTGACATTAAACATAATTCTGTAAAAAATTAATTAAATTGATTTTTGAAAAATATTAATATGCAACAATTAAGAATTAAATAATAACAGTAACTAGATAACAATATAGCTAATATTTGATACAAAATTACAACTTAATTTATAAAGAAACAAATAACCACAGATAGTATTAATAAATCCATTTTTTTTCAAATAATAAGCATTAAAAAAAAAAAAAAACAGAAAAAGCTTGCATAAAGCATAAAACAGCACAACTCACTTTTGATTTAGCCTCAGTGTCATTGCCGAGTTCTTTTTTGCAGTTAGCATCAGGACTATCAATAGGATTCATGAGGTGTGTGTTCACAGGAACAGGACCACGAACAGGATCAGGAGAAGGCTGAAGGAGAGATTTCCTAGGTATCTTATCAGTATTTGGTGCTTCTGAACTCTCAGATCTAAGAGATAAAAATAATTAAAATTTTCAACTATATTAAAAAAAAAAAAAGTTTAAATGAAAATAAATCCTTTCATTACACTGACCCCTGATGATTGGATATTCATGAAATCAAGTGTATATCAGATAACTGAAATTACTATATAACCAGTGCAATTTTCTAAATGTAAAATACTAAAAATAAAATAAATAACTATGTTAATTTCTGACGAAAAAAAGAATGCATAAATTTAGTTAAGACCTGTAATTATTTTAAAATAAATTTTTATATAATTTTTTTTATATATTACAGAAGAAAACAAACTGAAATAAATTTTCACTTAATCGAAGTACTACATTTTACATAATGAGAATACAAATGTGTATTACTATTAAAATTTTTAAAAATGAGACCAGCTTTCCCTGACTAGAATAAAATATCAAGGATATTTCCCGAAGAATTATTACCTATTTTCATTTTGGCAATCTCGCAATTTTTCAACTCGCAGTAAAGCAGTTTGTTCTCTAACTTCTGCTTTAACTTTTTCAAGAGCCTCATCTCTCATTTGCCATAGTTGACAACGTCTTGGTAATTTTTTGGTTGATTTAGAATCTGTTCCAAGACCAAAACTGCGAGGCATTTTTCGACCTATACTAGCATCCTGAAATTAATAAATAATGAAGATTAAGTACAAATTTTACATAATGCAGAATTTTTTTTTTGCAGAATAAAACTATTTAATTGTAATATTTAAATATTCAGATTAAAAAAAAATTATATCTATATAATTAATAGAGATTTAAAGCTTCATAGAACTTAATTTTATTATCCATACATATACATTAACTATTATAACTATAAGTGCTAAGGTTATTTAAAGTATTTAACACACTGTGATGTGCAATAATTAAAACTTTTTTTTTTTTTTTTTTTTACTTTGAGAATTTTTACTATAAAATAAAAAAATGTTTTAAGCTTGTTTACTCACTTTGCTACTTGTAGAAGATGATGAAGAAGAGGACGATGAATGACTTGCTCGGTATGAACCCCGTATATCTAAAAGAGTCTTTGATATTGAGGCAACAGGTCCATTTGAAGTTAAATCTTCTGTAATGAGTCCTTGATTTAAAAGTCTATCTTCTTTCTCTTGACTAAAACTGTCCAAATGATAAGACTCTTTAGTAGAAGGATAATAGCTACTCGGGAAGGCAGTGTAGGATCCAATAGGAGACCCATAACGTTGCGACATAGATACACCCATTGGGCCTCCAGTAGAGCGTCGTCTTTGGTGACACGAAAAACTTGGATATGGTGTGCTTGCACCAATAGGTAACCAGGAGTTCAAAGGTTGAGAATGAGAGCGCATTGTTCGAGGAGTCTGAGAGGCATCTTCAGCTTCCCAGCATGGTCCTCGCAATGAGTCAACCTCCATTTGTTGTTTGACTTTTTGCAAAGTTGCTTGTCGTGCCTTGATTAGTTCTACTGTTTCTTCACAACGCAATTTCACAACCTGAAATAAAATAATTATATAAATGAAAATTTTTGAATGCATAGTTAAAAAAATCTTATAATAAAAACTATTTTTAATTGAAAAATATACTTTTAAAAACAAAATAGAAACTTCCTTCAATACCAACATTTTTTTCATAAAGCTTTCTATATTGTACAATACATTAAGAATGATAATAATATTTTTTTAAAAAAAAAAAAAACCTTAAAGATTGAAATAAGTAAATTAATTAAATATAGTAAAATAAATATAGATGATACATTTTTATACAGATGCCAGCTTTAAATAGATACTTTTCAAAAGATATCCCAGAATATGCTAGTTTTTAAAGTTTGTTGATGTGTGTATATGGAGAATTAACTAATATTCCCACAAAATTCACATAAACATATACACAATTGCAATTTATAATATTATAAGTAATGCAGTAATTTTAAAAAATTATGAAGTTTTCATTAACGTAAAAGGTTAATTTATCATTTATTGCAATAATATGTATGCTGAAATTATTTATTACTAATTTGATTTAATGTAGTAAAACAATTTTAATTTTTCTAAACATAATGCTGCATAGTATAAAATGAAAATATAAGTATTATAAGTAAAAAAAAAAAAAACACTTTAAAATTAGTTTATATAAGCTTTTTGTCATAAACTTATCCATTAAATTTTATTATCCTTTCAGTTAAGATATCACTAACAGTTCTTTTAGTAAAAAAAAAAAAAAAATGTATAGATGATTTATGAACAATGAATAAAAGTGATTATTACTTTATTAATTATAAAAAGAATTACATAAAACTTACTATTTTTCTTGAAATCAAACTGAAGTTTTTCATTTTGGACAAAAGTTTGAAAAGTAATATACAAAAATATTTTGTTTTTAACTTTTTGTCAGAGTATTACTTTTTTGAAGCTGACATTTATGCTAAAGCAGCTAAATATTTGTCTAAACGATTTATTCAGAACAATCTATTCATGTTGAATGTCATTTTCTTAAACAAATTTTTTTCAAATTCCTCTTGTATACTTTTTTTTTACAACTTTGCTTAATATAATTTAAATGGAAATATACACTTACCTTGCATTGTTCTAGTAATTTTTCATTTCCTAGTTTAGAGGCTAAATCTAACATTTCAGTAAATGTTTCTTCAGGAACACGTAAATGATTATCTGCATAATCTTGGAGGCATCTTATTTGTCGTAAAATACCTTCTGCACTTTCAGTATTAGTAATTCCCATATTGGATACAAATCTCATGGCATCCAATGCCCATTCATAAGACTAAAAGGGAGAAAAAAAGTCAAACATAAATTTGGGATTTAAATACAAAGTTATGAAATAAAATAACTTCTTTTGATTTCTTATACTTTTTCACCTTCAGAAGTTTTTATCTTAATTATATATAAAGTGACAGATGAATATTTAAATACTTAGAAATAGAAAGTTTTATTTTTATTTGATTAAAACTTATGTTTTACAGATTAAGATTTAAAATCTTTGAAATGATAAATCTTTTTATTGATTTATAATAAAAATGCTAGTTCCATTATTAGTGAATTTTAATTAATTGTAAATTTCATTAAATAAATTTGCAATAAATCTTTTTTATGTTTTGTATCAATTGGTTCTTATATTTTAAAATATCCAAGCATATGCGTAAATACTGAGTATTTTATTTTAAGGAGATGTTACCTTATCCATGAGTTGGTAGCATTTTGCTGTATCTTCAATTCTTTCCCGTGTTCCTTCCAATTTTTCAGTAAAGGATCCCAAATGCTGACGCAAAGAGGTTGCCAACTCTTGTACTCCTCCTCCTTCTTCTTCTGCAGGCTCAGAAGGATTTTCTTCTTGAATTTTTGGGAGACAAGAGTCATGGCTGAATGTTGACACTTCTTCAAGCAAATCATTGCCCTTTTCAATTTGTCTCTGTAAGAAAAATGAAAAATTAAGCTACAGATGTTAATTTATCATAAATGCATATTACAGAATTCAATTCTTATATATCTTAAGGTAAACTAATAAAATATGTATTTCAATCAAAAGTGTAAAATTTTAAAATAAAATAAAAAAGAACTGAAGAATTTCAAAAACTTGCAAAATGATTTTTAATTTTTCTCCTGTATAAAATACTAACACAAACTATTAAATTTCAAGTCTAATAAGCAAAACCTTTTATACTATACTTAAAAACAAAACAGATTAGCACAATGAAGTTATATTAGAATTATAATAATTATCAAAAGTATGTTTTGTAGTTTGATAATTTTTAAGATAGAAATCAATTTTTCTGACTAATGCTGAATTCATAAATCTGTAAGAACTCCTGAAGGTTCAAATATTGTAAATGTAGAAAAGAACATACCATGTTGTTTGTATGCATATTTTTTTTCCAATAATAAGTAAACAAGGCATTAAATGTGTGCTGAAGCTTCTTGAACATATTTTCGTTCTTTTCGTGCTGGATTTTTTCAAATTTTCTTGTATTAGTAATGTTCAAATTAAATTAATATTAGATTTAGAATAATATTTTCATGTATATTTATAGAAATTTACTTTTGTTTATAATTTTCATGTTATTTTCTTTATTTTATGAAGTTTGGATGTTTCTTATGAGTTCCAGCGATTTAAAAAATTCGGCAATATATAAAACAAGGAAAGGAAGATGTTGTTGAGTTCTATACATGTAAAAATTTAAGATATTGAATGTCTTACATACAAAAGAAGGAAGAGGGTTTTAATTATGTGTGTTGAATAAAAAAGCATATTAAGAAATCTTTCAGGATTAATTTGTGATTTGAAGAAGCCAGATCAGTTATGACATTTTAAATTTAATGCATGTGTAGTTCATGAAGTTGGAACAAAATTTATTATGAATGAAATAGATACTGGTTATCAAGGAATTTAATCTGTAATTGTATCAAACATTATGTCTCTATACATAATGATTGGTAGGATTACATATGGAACTCTACTTTTATCAATTAAAAAATATTTCATTTCCTGAAAACAGTATGTGTGAATAGCTTTGGCATGAATAAAAAAAAATTGATGCTCCAGATACAAAACAGAAAGCGACAAAAAATGATAATTATACATATGTTTTACAGGAAAAAGAGTAAATAAGAGATTGTTAGTCATTGTAGAGTTGACAAGGAACAAACAGATTCTTCTTTGTTGTTGTTGACGTGATACTACTCTATTAGAATCTGCAACTGTCTCAGATTGCAGAAAAGTGTATAAATGCTTTTCTCATGGAAGCTTTATGCACTTATTTCAAAACCAAATAGCGAGGATCAATCAAAGAGAAACTTTCAGTGCAACAGTAGTCTTTACATTAATATTTCCAAAATTTATATACATCCAACAACCAAAATGATGTTATTCAATGCAATGCAAATTGTGGAAAATTCCTCTTTGATTTTGTATTACGTATTGATTCTTAGTTTTCATATTTATTCTTTTTCTTTCACAAATATCTGACATAACTATTAGAAAATGAACTATGAAATACCTTCTTTTCTAGTAGTAACATCTTTTACAGCATTTCCTATTTTTTTCCTGAATTTTACAAAAATTTAATGATATATATTTATTATTTATAGGGTTAAAATAACAAATTAAATATTTTATAAGCCTACAAAAAAATTAAAAGATCAATTTCTAGTTCCATTGTCTTGCTAATATAACTTTTTTTTGTTATATGGAAGTGAAATAGGGTATCATCTCTGAAGTATATAAAATTAAGTATCCTTTGCTGATAAAAATTGAATGTCATAAAGATTCATGAGGAAAATTCCTTTTCTGCTTTTATATATATTTACCGACTCTTATAGTTTTTATATTTACTTCGTTAAATTAATTCTACAAAATGAATCTCGTATCTTAATTATTAATTCATTGAAATATAACAATATAGTCGGAAAAGAAAATTGAACATTGAGTTCTGAAGACTGTATGAGGTTTTAGGCAATCCAAGTCACACACTACAGGAAAAAATGAAATTTAAAGAAATACATACACTTGCTAAGTAACCACCAGCATCTAGTGTATGCTGAGTTAAAGAATAAGTACCCTTTTTCATAGAATAGTTAATTAAAAATTGTGTAAAAGGAACAAACAAAACTCAAAAACGTTATTAATTCTTACTTAAAAACAGCGAAAAAATCATTTCATTTCAATTTATTCTGATGCGAGGAAAAAGTTAAAGTAAGTGAAAATAAAATGGGGTTGAGTTGATTACTTTCATAGTTGCTGAGCGATATATTGAATTGAACGAAATAAAAAAAAAAATGTGATAGTTAATTCCGTAATTTGTAGTCAAATGAATTGAAACCAAATTATTACACGATAATCAAAATTTTTCACATTAATTCAATGCAAAAAAAAATTTGATACTGTTAGATTTTATAAAAGCAATCACAATTTTTTTCAGATACTCTTTAGTAGACATGGATTTGTAGATCCTTATTTTTTTATAATAGTTGAGTAACTGAGACATAAACACTAATTATCCATGAATAATCTTAGGATTTGGATCCCAGATTTGCAAAAGAGATTTGTTTTACCTTTAGTGTCATTGCCCCCCCCCCCCCAAAAAAATTATCTTAGAGTAGAATAAATAATTTGTTGAGATTTCTAAAGATATGTTAATAAAAATATGATAACTTTTATTATAACAAAAAATCATGTTACATCATATTACCAAAAAAATGTATAATTTGATTATAATTCTTTCAAATAATTAAGCATAATACAGCTCTCGTAATTTTTCGCTTCTTACTGTATCACTTAAAATTATTATATACATTGCTGCTTATTAATTCTAAAGTAACGTATTTTTAAATTCTAAACTTTAATTTGCTTTTGAATGTTCTAGATATGAAATAATTCTATAATCAAAGCAGTGAGGTATTGATACAATACGAAGTTTCTTCCTCTTATTTTAGATTAACACAGAGATCCTTGGCCGCGTAGCGGCCACTAGCTCCTTCAATGTAAAATGTTGAAACATAGCGGTGGTCTCTTGCCCTTTGAGTTAATAAGAAAAAAATAGATAATTAAATGCCCTTTTTAAAAAAAAGAATTATTTATTTAATAAAATTAAAAAATGAAAAATAACAAAACTTTCAAAAGTGTAGATGTTGATGAAGCATGTAATTAAAAAAAAAAAAAAAAAAAAAGAATACGAAGCTTTTTGAGCCCACACAAAAGCTTTATTAGAATATCATTTGAATTTTGCTATTAGGAGTCTTCCAACATAAATGTATCACAAAATCTAGTTTTAATGAAAAAAGTTGCTATCCAAGTGATTTTAGAAGAATTTAATCATAATAATCAGAATTGTGAATCAATAGAGGACAGTGAATTGATTCTTTTGAATTAGATACCACTTTAAAATTGTTTACTAAAAAGTAGTACGATTTATTTTTAAAAAATTATAAGTTAAAAATACTGCTTGCATTTTTTAATGGAAGAATTCAGTATGTTATTCTTAATTATATTTATATTTAAAAAGTTTTTGCCAATAATGATTACAAAAGAAATTACATTTTCAATCAATTAAATTTCAAAAACTTTGTGAATGAATTAAATAACTGTGATTACTTAAAATAATTGCTCAAATTATCAATTGTTTTACATTTACTATTCATTTGTAACTAGTGGATTTCAAAAAAATTAAAAAATCCACCAGCATTCAAACTTCTAAATATTCCTATAATAAGTTATATAAAATAATTTATGCTAATTTTATATTTATTTTTTTGTAAGAAATAATTAAAATTATTTTTTATTTATTTAAAAGATCATTTAAAAATGATTAAAAGCTAGATTTAATTTTAAAAATAAATATAAATCGAAATTTTAATGAACTAAAATTTTTAATAGAATTTTATTTAAAAACTTTTCAATAACTTAAAAGGAAATGTTTTGAAGACACCATGGGTTTAGAATTCATTTTCGGTTACTGAACTATCAGATATTCGATTATTTCGCATATCTTGAGTTTCTTACATACTATTAGTGCAATATGAAGATTTTAATTGAAAACAATTTTTGAATAGCAAGGCCACTCTAGTTTCCGGTTGCACTTCTTTTAGACACACTTCATTCACACACAAGTTACATGTCTGAATTTTCACACCATCAACGATGTTAAAAACAAACGGCATTATAGCGGAAACAGTTGACAAGTATTATGGAAATGAATAACTGGATTTATGGAGAAGAATGTTTCCCTAACATATTTGATGACGTGCCAAACAACTTCCACGAACAGAATTAAGATCTGAATGAGAATACTACACTTAATAATTGGAACAAAAGAGTGGATGCAGAGATAAAACGAATCTGAACTACTTCCAGTAATTCAAGAATGGATTCACGTGCAAAATGTCCTACTTTTAATATCGATTTTAATAAAGATGGAAAGGGAAAACAAGTTAAGATAGACTTTTATGTAGGAATGATTTGATATCACAAATTTAATTTGTAATTTATGAAGGAAGTATTTGAGGATTTCGCAAAACTTTCAGTTTACTCGAAAGATAATAGATAATCAAATTTCTCATTATTCCATCGTACAATAAAGTTCGGATCAAAATTAAAAATTTATAATTGGTAAATTATAATTGTTAAATCTGATTTCCACGAATTAATAATTCTATTTCCCAACCTATAAAACATGCAGACGCATCACAAATTTAGTACTTTGAAAATGAAAACCAGTTTAACAATATTTATAACATGCTATTGTAACACAATACAATAGAAATAATTATGCAATTCTTTTTTTTTTCTGCAGAAATGAGATATCCAATAATCAGTTTCATTTTTTATTATGTTTATTTTTAATAGGATTATAAATTTTCTTATTAAATTCTTTTCTATTCTATTTTTTTAATTTATGAAATGCCCATATGTAAAGCTACAGTTGATTTTAAATAGTGGTTTTCAACTTGATACTGTATAAAGAAAATAAATATTTTTATAATGCAATAAAATTATTAATTTTTTCTCTTTAAAAATTATTATTATTATTTTATTTTGATTCAACGTGTGAATTTATTTCTGTTTATAAAATTCCTAAATAAATGTTACAGGCTACATTATAAAACATACGAATTAGTTTTTTATTAATAATGCTTTTATTGCTTTAAAAGTTTATGCTTGGAGTTGAAATGATTTTACTTTCTATATAAGATTATAACAAGTTAAGATTAAAGAAAATTAATACAATGTTTTGAAAATAATTTTGAAGATTTGATAGAAACACAGGTAAGATACTGATAGTTTTGTAGATGGAATGGGCTAATTTATTTTAATTTAATAAACTATTATAAAAACATAATATTATAAATCAAACTTTTAATATAATCTCTCTCTATAAAAACAAAGCATAAATGAGAGTCTTTCTCCCATATATTTTCAAGTCATAAAATATACATAATTAAATATTTTAGTCAAAATCATCTTCATTTTTACAAATTCAGAAATGCTTTTAAGTAAAATACCCAAAAAATTTTCCAATTAAAATCATGGGTCTTTTAATGAGAATTTCAAACTATTTATTAACATTAGAAAACAAAATATAAATATTTCTCTACCCTCTCTATATTTTCAAGTGGATAATCGTATAATTCCAAGTACAATTAATAATTCTCATTCATTATCAAAGACTTGAGCTACACGTAAGAAAGCCCTTGAATTTAAAATTCATTAACTTTTCCATTTATTGCAATAGACAATAAAAACTGTCAGCCAAAATTCCAAATCAATAGTAACGTAGCTTTAAAATGATGATGCGGAGAGAATGAGGTGAAAAGAACAGGAAAGGGTTATTGAAATGAAAATAGAAGAATGTGAAAGAGTGGAAAACACGTATGTACAAAGTTGTTTTATGTCAAAAGTCACTTATTTTTTTAAGTTAAAAATGAGGAGGGGAAATGACTTAGTTAAATACAGTGATTTTCAGCAGTTATAAAATCACAGAATTCAACAGAAAGAAACTATTTGAAAATTTCTCTTCTTCTTCATGACAATGACAAATTAAGGTCGGCAGTGGCGTAGTAGATGGCTCGTAAGACTTCCGAACATTTTATTATTATTATTATTATTTTCAATGGCAAGGAAATACTAAAAAGGGAAAATACAGAATAACAAAGAAAAAGAAAATGTACACAAAAGAGTTCAACTGAATTGACCGAAGTCACTGCCTTAAGACTTCTCTAGCTTGCCAGTATCTCGCCGTCTCGGATCCGCCATGAGTACCAATCAACGATGGAGATGAGCTCGGTTCATTAGTTGTGCTAAATCACAAAGAGGGTAGTTTGGTTGGTCGAAAATCCCAATGCGATGTATATGTTCGATTGAGGTAATCCACCAGCATTCCATTGCAATACACGCAGGCCAACTAGACGATCATGCCAAAAACTATAGATCAATTAGACATATATAACGTTGCCCAGGGTGCACCACTAGAGGGTAGGTCTACATTGCAACCCAGGCTTCCGAACTAAGGGCTTGGTTCTACATCTGACGAGTGATGTAGAGAGTTTCCTTTTACAACAGTGAGTCTAATATTTTATTTATACACAAAACGAACAACCCAGCGGCAAGGCATTAATTTCGGTATAATTTCGGGTTAATTATTTCGTATTTCTTTGTCGTATAGAAAAAAACACAGAAAACTCCCACTGAGCAACTTGCTTGTCGACATTTTACTATGGTTGTGACAATCGTAATCAAGTCTCATCGATTTTTAAAGAAATAATTGCAACTAACCCCACCAGCGGATTTTAATATCAGCCCTCCTTCATGCTCAAGTGTAGGTGTCTTATATCAAGTTGACACGAAATGATGCAGCTTTGGCATCGTGTATTAAATGAAATCTGCAGCGTACTTTCTTGTTCGTACTTTTGAATTCCTTTATTAGGTAAGGCTAGGTCGTGAATTTTCTATCGTGTCTTCTGAGACAGTCCCAGCTACTTAAGTCCCAGCTGCCTTAAGTTAAAATTTCTTAATACAACCCGCATTTGCGTTATTAAGAGTTGCAATGAATATAATATGTACGTATAACGTACATCATCCATAATCCATGAATAAACATGTTTAAAACTTGTTAAGTTTTACGTATATATTTGTAAAATAATTTTTCTTAAAATACGCGATGTATTAAAAATTAATTACAAATAATTCATAAAAAGTTATTATCTAATACAACTCTTATTTATTCATTATTAATACATTAATCGTTAATCATATACAATCTTATGTGCATTGCAATTCTTAATCCTTAGTGAAGGTTGCATCAAGAAATTTTAACTTAAGGCGCCAGAGTAGCTAGGACTGTCTCTGAAGATACAATAGAAATGCATTCACGACCTAGCCTCACCTTAATGAAGGAATTCAAAAGTACACACAAGAAGGCACGCTGCAAATTTTCATTTAGTATACGATGTCAAAGCTGCATCATTTCGAGTCAACCTGATGTAAAAGACACCTACACTCGAGCGTCCCTGAAATTTATTAAGAGCGTAGGACGACAACCTACCTGAGCGTGATTCACGCCACACCTCAATATCGGCGCCACACAAGGGCGAACATTAAAAAAACATAACACAAATTTGTACAAGTCTTGTTTATTTTCACGTTAATTACATATTGAGTGTCGAAATTATTAAACTATCGAGTATAATTGTAAACTTTATTATATAAATACATTTTTAAATAGTTCATTGAAGTTAGATTGCATAACTGTCAACAAATCTTTGCTGGTATTTTTAAAATTCTGCATTGTAAAATACTTATTTCAATAAATAAGATATCAATTCTGATAAAACTATTCTTATCATAAAAACAGTAAGATGGAATAAATTATAAAAAGTAAAAATTCAATTAAAAAGAAAATCACATATATACTAATTTTGTATGCAACGAATGCTCTTCATTAATTGAACCTTTCATTTTATTTAATGTAGCAAGGAGATAAAAGTTTACAAAATATCTCCTTTTATAAACACGTTTTGCTATCAATCTTTTAATGCTCAAATAATCTTATCTATCTGTCTAACAAATCAAATATATTAAGATTAAAAATAAAAAAATTTATTCTTTGGATATCATGTATTCATTGTAAATCTGTATTTAGCTAAAACATATTTATTTCATACAATTCTAATGCGCTTTTTAAATTAATTCAATTCATTTTTCTTAATTTAAAAGGAACGAAATATTGTAAAATAATTTTCCAAATAATTCAGCATAGTACGCATAGTAATTTCACTGCATCAACTTACGGCAGACAGTACAAAAAAAAGCATTCAACATATAATTATTCAATTTTGTTCATTTAAAAGGAACAAAAATATTGTAAAATACTTTTCCAAATAATTCATCAAAGTGTGCATTATAATTTCACAGTCACAACTTACGGCAGACAGTACAAAGAGGCATTCAACATATAATTAAATGCAAATATTAGTCAATTTTTATAGATCCAAAATAACGATTTTCACCATAAAAACAATTTTTTTTAAAAAGACACATCTAAAAAATATTTATGAACATCTAAGATATCACCCACTAACTTTACAAAAATATATTATTAAAATATATATATATATTTCAGAATGAAAAAATAAATAAATATTATAAACTTAAAAATGACAGAAGGGACTATTTCAGACATATTTTATTTTATATTTTTTTTTTTTTAAGCATGAGGGAGGTGGGGGAGCGAAAATTTATTATAAAGCTAGCATACAGAAACTTGCCGAAACTCAAGTAAGGTAGACAGACCAAGTAATTTCCGCTTCCCTGAGTTGTAAAACAGATGGCACGCCTTCAAGTCAAAGGAACCCAATGTCAGTAGCATTAAACCCCGAATTATCTCCCGTTTTCTCTTTTTCTAAAAATAAACTGTGTCAGCTGTCGGCGCCGGAAATTCTCTGTAAATAGAGACAGACAAAGAGGAACTCGAGAAATGATCTCGTTTTTTGAGGTTTCCAGTTTAATCCACTCAAAGCACATACTAAACAGGAGATGTAGTTGTGATAAATTACTACACCGTTGCATCATCTCTGGATTCGAACCATTTTTTTGTATGACAGGCATACAGGCGTCAAATCCATGCGATTACATTGATATTTTTATGATACTTATAGTAATAATTACTTATTTTTAAGGTTGAAAGAATGGAGGATCCATATGCTTCATATCAGATGAATTTTCATTTGAATAGTTTTAATTATTCTATGCATGCAGGTTTTAATTAAATAGATTAACATACAAGTAATTGAAAACTTAAAAACTTTTTGAGTTAAAAAAATTTTAATTTTTCTTTCACATATCCAGTTTTAATAACAGAAATCATAAAGAGGGACCTGATGGCCGAGTGATTAATGCTCTGGAGCTCGGTGCCACAGGTTTCGGGTTCGAAACTTGTCGGCGGCCATGGTGGTGCCATAGATGTTTGAGTGGTTCGGAATCCACTTTAAACCGTAGGTCTAAATCTAATATGACTATAAGGCTGACAACCCTATCCTGTAAAGAAAAAGAAAACATTTCCCGTCTCGAAATCTGCCAGTAGGCAGATGGCTGTGCCCCACCCACTATGGGGTTCTTGTTCCAATGATGAAGAAGAAGAAATCATAAACAATTGGCTTCAATTATAATGAGATTAACTATTGACTTGAAAAATATTTAACTACATTAAAATTGTGCAAAACTTAAATTCAATCTAAATAAGTTTATTTTAATGAGATCTATATAAATAGATGTTTAATTGAATTTCCCTATAAATTCAAATAATAATTGTATTAAAATTTTCTCACAGATATATAACTCTTCCTTTTTCTCAAAAAATAATTTCTTTATAAAAATACTTTTATTTTAATGCATTTAATTTTCGCTTAATTATTATTTTTTTAACAGAAGCATGTATATTTTATATACACAATGAAATACAAATTTAATATAACACACACGTACACAATAAAGAAAATGTGGTACTTATGATAACACAATTGATCATTCCGAATAATCGCTTTTTTTTTTTTTAAAACAGTGATCTAATTTTCATTACAACAAATATTTTATTTTTCAGTTTTAATTACCACTCAAAAACAATAGCAGCAGCAACAACAACAAAAGGTACAATGGCACGCCACATTATGACAAGAAGGTAGAAAAAGAAAAGAAAGGAAACACAACGTTAAGGCTTAACAGAAACGGTGCCTCACAATATTTACGTGACATACCAGAGGATCATTTGTTATTTCAAAAGCGGCCTGTTCACACGGATATTTTCAACCATATTTCAAAATATCATTTATAAGCTTATGCCATTCATATCCAACAAGTTTCAAGACAGGACAGGTATATTGATGGTTTTTGACCTGAACTTCTGATGTTTTGGATTGCTAGCTGAAAAAAGTTTTCTCTCTTTTTGCAACTTGTTTCATGACATGTATACCACGCACGAAAATTGAGATATCATCTGAAGATATAGTACTTGAAAAGTTGAATGAAAGTTCAAGATTTTATTCGTTTAATTACAAAATTTATATTGCAAAATATTGCGTGGAAATAAAACATGCAAAAAATTATAATAGGGTTAGTTCACAGTAATTTTGAAAGCGTTTTTACTTTTCATTATAATCCTTATAAGAAAACTGATTAAAGATATTTTAAAAATTAAGTTTATTTTAATATTTCCAACATATTTTTAATTCCGAGAAAGAATTTTTGTATTGGAAAAATATTTTTTCTTCTTGTAAAATAAACACGGTTGATAATTTGTATTATATCGTGTAACTTTGATCAAGTCGCAAAATTTAATCAAAAATTCAAACTAACAATTTAAACTAACTATTGTTCACGAAACAAATGCTTTTAAATATGATTTAATCTGATAAGCATTATCGTGAGCATTCAAGGATTTTTAATGATTACAATATTTCGAAAACTAGTTTGAAAACAATAGATAATTAGATAAATTTGAAAAAAAAACACTTTGGAACAATTAGATATTAAGTTACTTTTGTTACAATGGCTTTTATCAAATTGCTTTTTTTTATTTTCAAAAATTTAAAATTTTCCTATTAAGTTTATTAATGAAAACTGCAGTGAATTAGTAATGTAATTAGTAATTAATTATTAAATTTCTAATGTAAATTAGTGCTTTAACTTAATTAACTTCTTATTCGATTCATTGACATATTTAAATAAAAATGGTAAATAATAAAACTTTGTAATCGAGTAAACGAAAATTTTTGCTCATATTTCTTAGATAAATATACTGCAATAAAATTAAGTACTTTTAATCGATTATAAATATGAGGCTATATATATATATATATATACACACACACACACACACACAAAACACACAACAGGGCCAATTAAAATATCACAAAAAAGGTACGTCATAAAAATAATATTTCATTTAAAAAGCAATTATTTATTCAATTAAGAAATTTAGGTTTTTATATGTAATAGAAACTTAAAAAAAAATTTTTTTTTATTGAAGGATACATTCTCAATGTTTGTTTAATGAAATGTTACTTACAAATAATTTATGTGCATGTTAGCTCCTTTCTGTATTGATAGCGTTTTAAAATATACAGAAACAAACCCAGGTTTGTGCAGCGTTAAAATATGCATAAAATATATATATGCAGTAAAATATAAATAAAATATCAGTAAAAATATGTAATAAATAATAGGAAAAACATTAAAAAATATAAGCCGAAGAGACTTTGGGCAAAGCACAAATTCGGATCGTGTAATACAAAACGACAGTTAAAGAATTGATTTTTGTGAAATTGACAATATGATTTTATATTCTTTAAACACCTGCATATATAAAAAAAGAATAACCCATTAACATTGCATGGTTTATTTTTACAATTTAAAAAATAGGACTCAGAATTAAAGATTATGCAAACCATACTTGTGCAATGACGTTATAAAATTAGAATGCATCTAAATCCGGAAATAAATTTATTACCACTAAAAATAACAAAAAATTTTAAAGTATACACTTAATTTTTTTTTAACAAAACAATGTTAAATAATTGTTTATAATTGCCATTTGTTCTTGGGACGTGCACTATAAATACATAAAGTGCAAGCGTTGATGCATTAAATTGGGAAAAATTAAATTAGGTCAAATATAGACAGCTGCAAAACGTTTTAAAGTAAATAACTTATAGCCAGATGGCATGTGATAGTTCCCAAAGCCAGGGTAACGTGTTATTCAAAGGATCGTGCAGTATTAGCGCAAAGTTTTTTTTTTTTTTTTTGTCAACCCCCTCCATCGTGGATTACAGATTGGGGTGTTCCCCCACTGAGGTTGATAAAGGGTTGAGTGAATTGTAAGGGTTAGAATGTAAAAATCTCTAGAGGAGAATAACAATGATCGACTTAATTTACCACTAATTTTATAAACTCGTGCCGAAAAGGGGTTCAGAAATGATGACAATAGATTCTCTATCCCCAGTGTAGTAGTAACAGGTGTGGAATTCTCAAGAGTTTTTTTTAAATTTAAAAAAATATATTTTTTTTTTTATGGGAAAAAAGAAGGATTAGTATTCCATTGTTAAAATGGATCGTGTTTAATGTTTCAGACTAGAAATAAGGTCTCACATTTATAATGCAATACAGTTTTTAAGATGTTTAATTTTTAAAATGGCAAAATCCAAGGGAAGATTAGAAAAAAATTGATTTTATGCTTACATCATGTGGCATTTACTATGCTAATAAAATAAAAAAAAAAAATAAATAAAAAAAATGAGAGAATGAACCTGGAAATTGAATTAAATAAATTACTCCAAAGCATATATCAATTGATTTCATAATGCAAAGATATCTTGTTATTCAAGTATCTTATGGTTTAAGGGGAAACGTAATTTAATCTCACGTCTTTTGGAAAGGATATTAAATTCCGTTTTCCTGCATTATTTAATTTAATCTGCTAAATTTGTGGGAAAAAAAACACCTCTTTATGCTATCAAGTACGTTATAAAAAACAATTATGTAATTTTTATCAAACTGTATGATTACATAGCAATCTTATGATCAATTAATAATAATACTAATATTCTGCAGCAAATTATATATGAAATTATCCTTAATCAAATATTTGTGTATAAACATAAAATTATATAAGAAAAGAAATACATATAAATATTTAATTACTATTTAAATATATAATTATAATCAGAATTAGTCGAAACATAAGAAATCGAATTAGTAGTTACTTTTGATTTTTTTTTTTTTTTTTTTTCAAATTGTAAAATGTATATCATATATTTTGTAAGTGTTTCTTGCAACGTGATTTGTCTTGCAAAAACATGTAACTAACTTTAGTTTAAGTTTTAAAATTAGTTCATAACTAGTTATTTAACGAAACTGTTAGTTTCGTTAAATAACTAGTTAGTTTACGAAAACTAGTTAGTTTTTAAGTAAAAATTATCATTACATACAAGATTTTAAAATGAATTTTATAACTATCCCCTGCAGATGAAAATAATTTATTCATTTTAAGAATGTCTCGAAATGAAATAACTTAGTGCAATTCTGGTATCAGCAAATATCAATCAATCACCCACACCTTTGCATTTAGATACGGAGAGATAATAGATTACATTAATTTAGGTAATAACAAAAAATAAAAAGATTTTCAGATCTGTTAAAAATTTTCTTCAAATATGTCATTTACATTACAGCAGGAAAAAAAAATTATTAGTCCTCCAGAGACAAATTGTTTTTCATCTCATAAGAAATTAACATCTTGTACCAGTATATATCAATCACTCTCCCACACCTTTGCATTTAGATACTGATAGTTAATAGATTACATTAGTTTAAGTAATAACGTAAAATAAAAATATTTCTTAGATCCATGACATTATTCATATATCACGGATTTGAGAAATGTATATGTAACATTATATAGTGTTATAATTTTTTCTGTTGTAACATAAGTGTTATATATACATATAACACTTATGTTACAGCAGAAAAAAATTTATAAGTCATGTAGTGTCAAACTGTTTCTTATCTCATAAGAAATGAACGTCTTATACCAGTATATATAATCTTGTACCAGTATATATCAATCACTCATGAATGGTTCTTTTTCTTTTTTGCTTAGGAATTTTCTGTCGCGCTTTGGACAAATTTTTTTTTCCCCGTAAGAAATCAACATCCTGTACCAGTATATATCAATCTTGTACCAGTGTATATCAATCAATCACTCACACCTTTGCATTTAGATACTGATAGTCCAGGTAATAACAGAAAATTAAAAAAGATTTCTCAGATCCATGATATTATTCTACAAATATTAATCCCTTACGTTGATGCAGGAAAAGAATAAATTTTGAGTCATGCAGAGACAAACTTCTTATCTCACAAGAAATGAACAAAATCATCAGACTAATTTTTTTTTCAATTACTCAATTAACGATCGACTGACTTAACCTTCTATCGTTAAAAAGAAAAGGAAAGTGAATGAACAAAAATTGAATACAAGGAAGAAGACGCTGAACATAAATAAACAAACAAAAAAAAAAAAAAAACTGAGCAACACGAGACTAAGTATGGAGGGAAATAAAATGCTGCATTTGGTAGATGGGACTCGAGAAGAAATTAGTTTTTGTTCCAGCTGTATTAGCTGAGAGAGAGTCGGCAATTTCTTTTTAACCAGAGCGGGTTTTCTCCCAGAAGAATTATAATTATCAAAATGGCTAGAAGTGAAGGTCAGCGAACTAAAACTCTTTTTTTTTTTTTTTATTCCGTGTCTCTAGAAAAGAGTTACTTTTATTACGCTTGCATTTCCACACACACAACCTGACGTCACGTGGTAATATAAGAACCGCTAGGCACTTTGGGCAGGGGGAAGGGGAAGAGATGGAAAATAATCTGCTGTGGAATACAGGAAGAGAGGATCCCTATTGGAACACCCGGTCATTAAAATAAATTATTTAAAAGGGGGTAGTTTACTGTTTCCTATATCCAATTATGAAAGGCAAGGTCGACTGTCCTTCGTAACAATTGCTGCTGTTAAGGTTTAAGGATCAATGGCGGACTTAATAGGCAGTTGTTGGAGATGGTAACCATTACAAAGTCTCCAGATAGGAATCGTCTCGAATCATTAAGATGACAGTTAGGAATAGTTTTGGAAGAAGTCATTCCTTCTTCGATTATTCAATTCTCAGGATGTTTTTTTTTTCTCTTAAGAATTTTCTGTCACGCTTTGGATTATTGCATACATTGCATTGAGAATGAATGCAATGTTTGGTAATGATTCGAGTCAAACATTTTTAAAATTTTATAGTAAGAAGTTTTGATATAAGTGGTGGAAGGTATAAGGCATAATAAAGCTTTCCAAGAAATATTAAAAAGTCCTATATGTAGTTGAATAGAGGAAAATGCATTATTTAGACAAATTTATATTTATTTTATGCAATAAATTTTAAGATATGAATGATATATTTTCTTTTTGGAATGATGATTTTTGTTTATTTTTTACTGCAGTAGGTTGGAATAAACAGAGAAAAATAATCAAAATAAAAAAATATTTATATAATAAAACAATAAATGACAATATTAGTTTTACATACGATATTAACATCAAAAAAGGTAGGAGAAGATATATATTAATATATTAGTTATTATAATTATGTGTGTAATATTAATATCATATTACTATAATCAGTAATTATACGGAATTAACATAATTATTAAAAATAAAAATACTTCATTCTTAATAATATAATTAATAAATATTAAATTTTTTATTGCATATGATGAAAGTACCAATTTTTCGCAAACAGGAAATTAAAAATTAATTAAACCACATGTATATATTTTAATGATGTAATGATTATTTGCATTTATTTTAAACGTATTTTAATTTATGATTTTGCGAAAATTATCAATACAAAAATTAAATGTTTTGAAAAATATTATTACATAAATTTTCAAAACTACAGAATATTTCAGGTAAAATTATTCTTTTTTTTTAATATTTCATTTTTTTTTTATAGGTTTTAGGAACTGTTTTAAAATATTTCGTTCACAGACAAAATAAGTTACTTTTTCATATATATTCATGCTATTTATATTCTTATAATTAATACTGTTTGCAATTTAATTAAAAATTACAAAACAAATAAATATTGCTTATTCTGCAATAAGTAGAACATTTCTTAAAAACACTTTATGTTAAAATTTTGTGTTATTTAATGTAATGGGGTAAGATTGAAATATCCATTTTTATTTTTTTTTTTTTTCATTAAGTCATTTTAAACAATGTTACATCCAAGTATTATATCACAATGAAAAAGTAGGGCGTGTTTTTGTTTATGTACACTTATTAAATTGTACGTTGGCGTGCAATGAAGTGGATTGCAGTGCCTTGAACTAGTATACTTACCCTCATTTCTTCCAGTTGGTACATTCCAATCTTCTTCAAGAAGTGGCTCAGAGAAAGGGTTAGAGCAAACGTTGCAGAGAGTACTTGACGACGGAATTTGAAGCGTTTGCCACTTTTTCTTAATGTAACTATCTGTCCGTTGTGTGTTTTAGACGGCGCACCTAGCATCGACATGACTAGTTTTTTCCTTTTCCTGTATGTTCTTCTGATTCTATTTATTAGATATTTGATTTGAGTTACTTTTTTTTAAAGATGATGTAATAGTCAAAAGTTACTTGTTGCAGCTTTGTTTCCTCTTTAGAAAAAAGGGCAGTAATATTACAGAGCCACTGTTTAAGTGTGTGCCAGCTGCATTAGAAAAAAATATTGCAGAGCCATTAATTTGTATTTGGATTGGAAAGAACTTGTTGAAGAAAAATTAATCCAAACCTTTAGTTTAATGAAATAACACTTTTTTTTCGTAGAGTATTTTTTTTAACAATATTCTAATCTCAAAAACACTTCAAATAGTATTTAAGATTACATTTTCTAAGCAGTTCAAAGCAACTTAAGCCACTCAAAAATAAATGCAAAATCACAACATATTTGCACGTTTTTAGATCTCTTTTTGTTAGAATAGTACACCACAAGACAAAAAGCTTAATAATATTAGAAGACAAGCATAATGCACAAAAGAACAACATTCCAAAATATAGCGATTAAATTTACAACAACGCCAGCAGTGCCATAAATTGAGTTCGTTTCACCACAAAAAATTATCAGAAGTCTTCCACATAAGTGTATATATCACACAAACAGTCTAGAAAAATAATAGCACACATTTTATCTAGTATCCAAAATCTAGAAACATAACTCGTTTTTCACAATTATTGATGAAATCACACATGGAATAACCTTTTAAATCCAAATGACCCCATACAAATTGTGGCAGGTTATTATGAAAATCCATCCAACCGACATCAGGTCTCCTATCAAACAACATGCTTAAAGCAGTATCTGCAGAAACTGTGACAGCGGGAAAGGGGAACGACATAACTCAGTTGCGAGGGATTAAGACATTGAAACAAAATACAAGAAAAGAAGAACCAGGCGAATCCAGGCTCTCTGTTCTTCACACTTTTCAGAATGCGAGAGATTAAAAATAACACGTGATTCAGATAAAAGTTTTACGTCTACCTGAAAGTATGTTTTTTCTTTTTCTTTCTTTCTTCTTCTTTTAAACATGTCGAGCATTTTTGCGGTCTTCCATTTTATTAATATACCTTGAAATCTTTGCTTTTTCTTTTCTTCTGGCAAGTTAAGAGAAACGGAAAATGCTAATGATGATGATTGATGCGTATCAGAAATTTCGTGTTTCTTGGATGATGGTTCAGGGACGGAATGTGCATGCTTGGCATAGTGAAAGATTTATGATATTCAATAAAAAAAATAATATTTAAATTATTTATTTTAAAACACACTGTTATTAAACATTGAATTATCGTGCTTATTGACAAATAAAGCAATTTTTTTTTTTGAGTAAATATCCTACGTTTTTATAGTCAGGTTTTATAATCATTTTATAGTTTAGTTTATGGATTATTGGGGCTTGATGGCCGAGTGACTAGCGCTGTGGCGCACCGTGGTTTAAGTTTCGGGTTCGAGTCCCGGCGTTGCCATGAATTTTTTTGTAGTAGTTCAGAATCCACTTTAAACCGTAGGTCTCGGTCTAATATGACTGTAGAGTGTTGGACGTAGGGTTGACAATCCTACTCCATAAAAAAGCAAAGCATCTCATGTTTTGGAATCTCCCAGTAAGTAGACGACTTTGGCCCACCATGGAGCTGTTGCGCCAATGACGATTATGGGATTATTATACATAAATGAAAAAAAAAAAAACTAATTTGAGATTTCCAGAATTAGCTTTATCTCTTTTTTTGTATAAAATTACATTACCCTTTTATTCAAGGGATTAAATACACCTTTTGACCCCCTCTCCCTTTAAAAAGTTTTTTAACACATATTTTTTTTTACCTTAAAAATAATTCTGGAAAAAGATAAGTTTTATTAGTCAATAAGCCTAAAGTGATCTTTCTGTATACATAAATTAAATAATAAATTAATTAAAATAAATTTTAATTGATTTATAATTTTATTATTTATATTAATCAATTAAAATTTCATAAATAAATAGAAAATTACTAAATTAATAATTTGTTTTAAAGTGTGTTTATTCATTTTAAATTCAATGACTTAATAAAAATTATCCAGGGTTTTTCTTGTTTATAAATAACGGACTTTCAAGATTCAAGAGAATTAACTGCAACATGTTAATAGAGAAAAAAATTGAATAAATATTAAAATTTAAACCAAGATTTTTAATTTGGTTATTAAGGAAAACTGTATCTTTTTTTTTTTATTATGGATTTCGATTTATTATATAAAATAAAAATAAATAAATAAAAATGATAATAAAAAATAAATAATTTATTTATTTATTATTTTTTTTATTAAAGTATGGAGAACTTTTTAACCATTTTGTGGAAGAAAGAAAAATGAACGACTTCTATAAAAAAAAAAAAAAAATTAATACGATAATAGTAAAAGAAATTCTTGCGGATTTGAAATTCAATACTGAACAAGGATATTAATTAAACAAAACGTGTTTACAAGGAAGAACATTCACACTTTCCTCTCCTCTAATTACGAAGAACACGAACAATGGTCAGCCGAGATGGCTCCATCACCCAACAATCCACCCCATTCAACAACAGAAAGTGTTCTTTGATTATCAAGTTCGTTTCCTCTAATGTTTCGACGCGGTGCAAGTTCATGAAACACAAAAATACATCAAAATAAAACAAAACTGTATCTTATCTTCTCATTTTGTCCCCTTCTTCTCTCTCAGATACACTGAGCACCCATTGAACGATTGGTGGTGACCCTGCCTTGGCCTATTTGCCCTGTATCTGCAGCAACAGGGACACAGTATTCTCCTGTCCATACATGGTCTCCAGACCAAATTTTTTTTTTTTGTTCCATTTCAACTTTCAACCTGTTCTTTATCCGCATTTCTTGGACTCTCTCTGAGCTCTGAAGGTCTAATCAGTTCGTTGTTTGTTTACTTAGTTTGTAACGATTAGAAGGAAATAATAAAAAAAAAAAAAATACAAGGCAGCTTTCACCAAAAAAAGAAAGGCTAGGTCACATCTGGTGAAAGAAATCATTGGGAGATTTCTTTTAAAACCGTCTAGTCTGGATGGCTACAGTCGCGTTACTTGGAGTGTTAGTTCGTGGAATAAAATTAATAGAGCTTGAAAAGATTAAGCACATACTGATAAAAAAAGATGATTCTGGAATTGGATTGGAATGTGTGTCTTGTTTATAAGAAAACATTGAGCCCATAAACTATTTCCAAGAAGATTTAAATAAGTGTTGAAAGAAAAAAAAAAAATTGTTACTGCGTATCAATTTTGATTGATACTATTTTTCATCACTAAATAAAAAATTTTATCAACACATAATTCATAATTTCCCAAGAGCATTTTTGATTTGGGTAAAATAAATAAATAAATAATAAACTTGTTCGCCTTTTTGAGTAGCAATAACTTTACGGCGGACAGCAAAAATATATTTGAAGACATTCATACAATATATATATTTGAAAAAGTCATTTTAAAATGGATTTTAATTTTGTTAAAAATGCATGATTACTACCCAATATTTATAAAAAAATATTTTAAATTAATAATAGATTACGTATAAATCTTTGTAATAACTATTCCAAAAAATTATTTGTTGAGTTACAACTTTATTAATTATACCTTTGCGAATCAGATTTTATGCATCTATAAATTAAACATCAAATTATAATTTTATAAATTGCTTTTTATTTTGATGTGAATTTCAAATTAGGAAGTTATGAAAAGTTATTTATTCGCATATGAATTTTTGCATCTATAAATAATATATCAAAAAATAAAATAAAAAAATAAAACAAAATATATTATCTTTAATTAGTTTTGTTTATGAAAATTTAAAATAATTAGTATTTTTGTATTTCTATTTTTACAAATTTCATTTTGTTATTTCTACGTCTTATATTCATGTTTTAAATAAAATAAGTAAGAAAATAATGAAAAAGGAAAAAAAAATATCTTGGCACTATTTAATTCGTTGTAGTTTCGAGAATAACGTAGCTACTAGAAAATTAAGCTTTAAAACAATCATATTTTAGTAAATAAAAGAATTGAATTTTTTTTTACATTTCCTTTTCGTTGGGCCAGTGAATTCTTTTTTATTAATATAATGATTAGTGTTCAAAATGCTTACCTTATCTTTAAATGTAGGACTATATCCTCAAAAAAATTTCCTTAATTCAAACAGAAAATTATGTGAATATTATAACAATAACACAACACAGCAATGCTATCTGAAGTCATAATTTTGAAAAGTAAAGGAAATTTCAGCCATATACTACAATCCAGTTTCTTTCAAAATAGTGATTTTGTAATTACGGTCAAATTCATCACAGAAATAATTACTTTAATTTAATTTGAAGTTTGTATTTTCCTTTAATTTTACATTTTAAGGAATAAAAAAATAAATAAGCATAAAGTTTGTTTGAAAAGTAAACCGTAATTGAAGGACAGAGCTTTATACAAATATAAATTGCATCATTTTTTTTAAGTTTAAAAAAAAAAAGGAAAAAAAAAAACTGTCAATAATATTATATTGTCAAACCATGTCGGCAATAATATTTAATTATAAATGATAAAATAAATAAATTTTTGTGTATGCGATGAAAGTAATTATTATGATTATTTCAAGATTAAAGACAAAAAATTAAAATTGAAAAAAAAAAAATTATACTAAATATAGAGTAGTATGCATTAAAAAAAAAAGGATAAAATAAGAAATCTTAAAATCGAGCACATGAGATTTTTTTAAATTTTAATTATATTGTTTATTATATTAAAACAAAAGGTGAAATTAATTGGGTAATATTTTTGTTGCTGTTAGCAATATAACTACATGATTTGTATTCTAAAATTACGCCACAGTCTTCATTACCAAATAATCTATATAAATATCAATAAAAAGTTTTTGTAATAAATTGGAAATAATAATAAAAATAAAACCTGTAGATTTTATTTAACTTAATTAAATTAACTTAATTTCTAATTTAAATAAATCAAATTAGAAATTTTGGGCTACATTTTATAGCCCTCTTGCCCAGGGCGGTTTATCTTAATTGTTTTCACTTAATTTCACCAAAGTTGAAATTTTATTCATATGAGGTATGTTGCAAGGCGTCGGCCATATTGATAACAATTTTAAAAGTTTTACATAAATCGAAACTAAAGCCAAAGAAATTGCAAAAGCAACTGGCAGGGAAGGATTTTCAGATATGGCAGAAGAAGTCAATGAATTACTCGAGGATTGAGAAATGTAACAGAAGTCAACAGTAGTGAAAGCAAGGATAGTGAAGAAGATAAAGTGGCTTTAACTTGCGAAAAGTTAATTAATTATTAAGGAAGGCACAGAACTGTTTGATTTTGTAAGGGAGATTGACCCAAATGAAGAAAGAAGAGGACACTTCATAAGAGACATTGAAAAATCCTAAGCTCCTCACCATAAGTTGCGTCAGCCATTGTTTTAAGCAAAAATTACCATCCTTTTTTAAATAATTATATTAAACAGCAAAAAAATTCTTTTAATTAACAACTGTTTCAGTTTTTTTTTTAATTTCATGGATGTTTGTTAATGGTTTGTAATCCACGCTAAATTGTAAGTCCCGGTCTAATTAGCCTAAAATATGCAAAAAATGACAGTACAGCGACAAACCAAACCAAATCAAACAAAACAAAATCTCTTTCAGTAATTCAGATTTGTTTAAATCATCACATTTCTTTAATTTGAATTAAATTTTACGCTTATTTTTTTCTATAGGAAGTTAACTTCGCTGATAGTGATTTTGCCGTACACACTTTATATTAATGACGTTAACCCTTTGTTCAGCATTACTTTAACCGGAATTTAAAATATATTGTTTGTCCCTTTAAAACCTCAGCTTAGAAAAACATGGTACCAGGCCAAAGACTGGAGAAATTAGAACGGATGTGAAAAAAGGGGAGTTACGGATGGGATGTCGTTGGGGGTGCTTGGGGAGGAACACACATGTGCAAAAAGGGGCATCACGTGCTAGGTGATTAATTCAGCATCTGCCGCTGTCTGTTACGACTTCTACGTTGATCAACATCTGACTTTCATCTCTTTGAGACAAAGGATGACACGAAGTACGTTGAACGTATCTTAGGAAAAGGAATAACAGAAAGAATTTATTTATTTAGAATTGAAAGATTTAGGAAAATAAATAACAGAAAGGAATTATTTATTTAAGAATTGGAAATTAGTTAGAGAAAGGAATTATTTATTTAGGAATTGATTGGAATTATTTAGAAAAAGGTATTATTTATTTAGGAATTGGAATGATTTAGAAAAAGAAATTATTTGTTTAGGAATTGGAATGATTTAGAAAAAGGAATTATTTATTTAGGAATTGGAATTATTTAGAAAAAGGAATTATGTATTTAGGAATTGGAATTATTTAGAAAAAGAATTAAAGAAAGGAATTATTTATTTAGGAATTGGAGTGATTTAGAAAAAGAAATTATTTGTTTAGGAATTGGAATGATTTAGAAAAGGAATAACAGAAAATAATTATTTATTTAGGAATTGGAATTATTTAGAAAAAGGAAATACAGAAAGGAATTATTTATTTAGCAATTAGAATTATTTAGAAAATGGAATTACAGAAAGTAAAAGTTAGTATTTTCTTATGAGTGATCCAATATTTCTTCAAAAATTAATTAATAAAACTAAATAGAGTTATTTTGTAAAAAATGTTTATGTTATGTTATTTTGTTTATTTTAAATAAAAGAAAATGTCATTAAATTAGGTTGGGGGAAAATATATAATAACACTGGTAAATACACTTGAGAAAGAAAAGTTGTTGCTTTTTTTAATTAGAAACTTTATAATTTGTAAAATAATAAATTAAAAATATTTATAGTTAATTTTTATTATCGCGTTAAAACGTATGTGAATAGATTTCAATGTTGTAAAAATTGGATAATTATTTTTCACTAGAAATGAATTTAAAAATGAAATATTTGGGTTTGTTAGAATGGCGTTTTTAGATATTAGATTGAAAATTTTAAATAAGTAGAAATAAATTCAAATATATAAAAATAAGCTATGCATATTATTAGACACAAAAGAAATAAAAAATGAAGCAAATAAATAGAAAATTAAAATAAATATCCAAGAATATAAATTATTTAATAATTTAAAATGTGGATATATAATATTTCTTCTCAAAACTCTTTAGAATATTTTCCCCAAAACAGTTTAAATATCTGATGATTAAAATACATTTAAAATAGAAGAATTATTAACTTTTTAAAATTTTTATAAGATTTTTTTTATTAACAATTTTTTTGATAGAATATTTTTTTTTACCATGTTAGATATTATTGTATTTTACGTCTTGGTTTCAAACTTTTTTACGTTATTCAAAACGGAAAGCATCCAGATGACATCAAATAATGAAATAAAATTTAAAAACCTTAAAAATCAATAATATTTAATTACTTTTTACAAATTTCTTCATTATATCCATTATGATATCATTACTTACGATATTAAGCAATAAATTAAAAAAAAAAAAAACAAATATAAATATAAAGTTCTATTATGCATTTCAAACCATTTATTTCACAAAATATATTTTTTTAAATAAAAATTCAATCAAATCAAATCTCATAGACATAACTCAATAGTTTCCATAAGATAACAAATTTGGTACAACATAAGAGAAATTGTTTAAAAAATATTTAATAAATAAAATGTTCTGATGTAATTTTATTTTTTAGAAAGTATGTTTTGGTGATTTATACAGAATTAACTATAAAAATAAATAAATAAATTGAGAAAAAAACAGTTTTAATTATACACATTACAGATAAATAAAAAATGTACACAATTTTTACGGCATAATCAAAATATGGTTGATAGGAAACTGAATTTTATCATATAAAACAGAGGTGGATAAATATCTCTTTAGTAATTTTTGGCTTAAATTATATGTACAAGACACTGGAATAAATGGTATTTTTGATACAGTAACACAATTACTTACGAAATGATCAAAAGTTAAATAATTCGAACATCTTTCAGAAATTTGGGAAGGAACATCGACTAATTTCTTCACGGTATTAAATAAAAACAACCGTTTTGAATTAGGTTTAGATAATTTTTCGCGAGAAAACTCAATGCATTTTTTAAAAATATCAACGGTTATAACAGATTTCTCTTCAAACTTAGATAACAACACTGTAGTTCCTGTTAATCCATCAGATACAAATACCATAAATTTTTCAGTCTGCGCGCAAGCTTTCTGGGAAAGTTTGGCACTTTTAGTCAAAACAGAGTTGGTGTTGTGACACGCCGATACTGTGGCAGGTCTGATGCCGTACCGCCATGTTGTAGTAATAATTTTTTGAAATATATCCCACGATGTAAAACTAGTGTCAGACACAGTTTCCCAGCTCTGTTCTGCCAAGTAGCAAAACAATTTCCAATTTGATTTTGAGTTTTCAGATATGGTTAGCCACATATTAGGGCTGTTGTCCAAAGCAAATTCCCAAGCAGTTGAAGTTAGTGGAACTACTACATTCCATGTGTGGATACAAGTGTCAAGATGGATATTCCACATATTTTTAATTAATTGACGATTATAATCCCACAAGACCGGTGTACTTGATTGCAAATAACTCCAAAGATCAGGAGAAACCTTGCATGTTAACTTCCAAGAGTTCTCACAGCAGTGTTTAGTAACTTCCCAAACATCTGGAAGATTTTTACAAATAAAGTCCCATGTTTTGGAAGACAATATCTCTAACAAAATCCAAGATTTGTTAGTATTATCACAAAAATATTGCCATAAAACTGAAACAGTACACTTTAGAAAGCTCCATGATTTAGGAATGAAATTGTGAAGAACATCACAGCATGTATTACAAACACATTGATCTACATGTTTAGCTATATCACACATAAAAGAAAAAAGGATTCTCATAATACTAGTGAATTTATCATTAAAATTATCAGAATAAGGCATGTTCTTAAACAAGTGTTTAAAACAAATGGTTATAATATTCAAGATTTGCATCAAATGATCTTTTAAATGAAGTTTTAAAGTGTTTTTCGATTTCAAAGAATTGCTTGCACCATAAATATAATTTATATTGTAAGCAATTATACCACGCAATAATTTTAATAAAACAGGATAAAATAATTTACCCATTTTATTCACAAATAAAGAGCTGTGTTTTGCTAATTTATATAGTACTTCGGAAGAATTAGGTATAACATATTTTACTTCATCTAAAGTGTCGAGTAATTCTATCTCTGCTTCTTTTATCGATGAGCTTACCAAACTAACTGACCTTTTAAGATCTTTAAATACTCTTGCACGGGCTCTCAAAGATGAGTGACGAACTTCTCCCACAGCATAATATGTCACTATTGTCACTTCCTTGCCAGCTTTTAAGACAATTGGAATCTGATAAGATACATTTTTTGCAACTGTAGCTACTTGGTATGAAGCAGCACCATACACCGTCACAACTTCCACAATGGCTTTGTTTACATCACCTAGGACTACTAGTAGGCCTTCAGATAATTCTGGGCGAATTGCCACAGCTGCATCAAGCAAAACGGGGTACATCACAGACACAGAACTTTTCGATGTGAGTAATATTTCTTGCGTTGCATAGAAAGTAGTTGGAGTGACAATTTTAAGAGCATTCCATACAGATGGCACCACTTTTTTCACACCAGAAAGAGATTTATCGAATACCTCGTTTGATACACAAATGGCAGTTGAATTTAATTCATTTACAGTAGGAAGCAAACATACACTTATTTCATTTCGTATGTTTAAAGAGCGATTTTTGAATTTTGGTATGGAAAGACAAATGTAACGTAAGGCAATTAGCATTAATTTGCTAAACAATCTACGAATGGTATTCAGGAAATTGAGAGCGTCATAACAAAAATCTTTCGCTATGGAATACGATTTACAACTAGCCAGCAAGAAATTACGAATGGTAAAGCCAATGGTTGAACCATAATGGATTATCAAGTTAAAGTAATAAATAAATTTTTGAAGTAGATATAAAGAAACATTTTTGCAGTGAGGGTAAATAAAACGTCCAGTATCTAAAACTAATATCCTAACAAACAGTAAAAAGTTATAAATCTTAAGAGAATGTTTTTGGCAAAATTTTATGAACTGAAGAAAAACAGGTTTGGAATTGTAGCATAATTTAAGGAATTTGATTAGACCTCCATTAGGTGACAAAAATGTTGCTACAGATTGTAGAGCGGAGTGAATGAATTTCTCTATAATCGGTGCAGAACTTTTTATAATACCTAAGATTTCTTTCTGGATGATAGGAAATAAATCTTTCGCATGAGTAGCAAACCACTTTGTAATAGTTACACAATAATATTTGCAGTACTGATACATACTTCCTGATAATACAAGGTTCATAATATGCTTCAAAATCTTTTGGGATCTTTCGAAAATATCATGCATCGTCGAATCAATTGACGAATCTCGTAACAGATGACACAAACTTCTCGCCGATCGTTTAAATGTTCTTAATACTGCCTGGATAACTCTGCGTACAAGAAGACTGAGCAATATCAAACCTTTTGCACCAGCTAAAGCTAGAACGGGCAGTTTCTTGGCACAATACTTCACAGCAGCACGATTTTGAGTACACAAGAGTTGGAAAGCAGGACCTAAATCTTCGCGAACGAAGTGAAACGCATAAAGTAATCCATTATAAAACATATTAAGCACAGATTTTAGTGTGAACTCACTAAACAGCAAGGCATCTCGACTAAGCTGGATGCACAACGTTGGATAACACATTTTAACACCCTTTTGGATTATCACAGTTGCAGCACAGAGAGAATTCAGCAAGGATTCCATATCAGTTTCTTTGAAAAAATTAAAATACTCTTTAACTTTCTCATCCTCCAGTATCTTTTTAAATTTTGGATTTGCCTTTCCTAGCAACTTTAGGAGATACGGCAACGAAGCCCATATTACTTTGACAGATTGAGTACCAGAAGTTTCAATGACAATGCAGCATACTTGGACGTTCTGGACAATCAGTTTCTTTATCAAAGGACTAGAAGAACAAAACTGAGACATCTCCAGAGCTTTCACAATACGATTGCTTAAGGTTGTAGACGCCTTTCCCCGTAGAACTGGTATAAAAGTAAATTTGGAGAATCGAGACCTCTTTTCCAGTCCCAAACTCTCGATGTTTTCAGGGCACGACATCATTCCCCAAATTCAAACTGAAGATTAATCAAAGTAGTTAAATCAATTCTGTTTGAAAACAGTATATTAAAATCATTCCACGACCACTTAGGTTTCAATTTCATCGATTGCAAATAACATTGCAATAAATTTATTCATTCCCAGAAGCAATTGATTTTAATATCAAAATCATGAACATACGTCTTCACACTCAGCTGGTATATTACTAAAAGGAAGATAAAAAGTTCCGATATTACGCTTTCAGTATCGATATCACCATGCAGCTTGCGGTCGAGCACATTGATCACGCATTATGTCAGACTATTTATCTTATATCGACAATAACAGTTGACACAATATATTTACAATCCAAAGTTCAACGTTCAAATCACTACGTTTTAATTCAGCACGAAACAATCTACATAAAAAATTATGCCACTCGTTTAATCAGAGAATGTAAACTTTTTAAAAAAATATTACTAAATAGTCTACGAGAAGTTGAATGAATGGGGCTAAAAATAGATTCAATGATATTGAAGTGAAAGTTTCGCTTGCTATCAATAGCCTTCATGATACAAAAAAAGATAGGAACGAGGTGCAATTCAGTACGTCAATGTCGATAGCGTCGAAAAGTTCTGATATTGCAAGTTTTCGATAGCAGGAAAACAGCTGTGACGCATCAAAAAGAGTTATTTTATTGTATTGTTTTAATTTTATCGTTTTTACTGTCCACTCTCTGTCAAGCATGAAGAGTTAAACAATGCGTGAGAGTCTCAAGGTCAAAAGTGGGAGGTAATGATACCAAATTGATTTCTTTCAAGCAAGAAGCACCATTGAGTATTGAAATTCCTATTATCATTCATATGTGTTATTTATTTATTAGTTTTCTTTAAAAACACATTTCAATGTTCGAAGAAGGAAAAAAAGAATTACATATTTAAATATGTAAATTTCACAATCGAAAATAAACCGATTCAGAATGACATGCAATAGATTATTTGTTTTTTTCTCAATTACTAGATTAATTTTTAAAGTATTACGTTTAAGCTGCCTTTTTTTCTCTTCTTTTCTTCTTTTAATCTATCAGGTCAATTCGATGACTTTGAGCTTGTGAAAGATTATACAAAAATCACGTTTCAGGTATGAGAACTTTCCAGATTCTCTTGCATGGCTGTTAGAGAAACAAACAGAGGAAAGTGTTTCGAGAATAATAAAACAATATTTTGAAACGATTACTTAATTTTATCTTTATTTTGACGATTGTAAATAAAAATCATGACCTTTTTATGTTATACAAGTTATTCGTCAATTATATTAATACGCTGTATTTTATTTATTTTATTACACTTATACAAATAAAATGTGTGGAATAATTAAGATACAATCACAATATATAAAACTAAACTGTAAATTTTGTAAAATAAAATTTAAAAATTAATTAAATTTTTTTTTCATGTAAAACATTATTTTATGTAATATATAAGATATACTTTTGCATCAATATTGCCAATAATAAAATGAACAATATAAAATAATTGATAGAAAGCAAAATATTTCATTACGATATTTCTACAATAAAAAAACCCCATTCGTATCAACATTTTTAAATCTGCTTTGTAGGTACTTAAGAGAAAATAATTATTGTTAAAATATTTGGTTTGGTTGGCTTGTTGCTCTGCGGTCATTTTGTGCACACTTTAGGCTAATTACAGTTTAACGTGGATTCTGAACTACTAATAAACATTCATGCCACTGCCATGATTCTAGCCTGAAACCTGTGGTACCAAAGTCCACAGCACTAGCCATTTGACAGTTAGGTTACGATTGGTAAAAAAGGAAAATTATTGGAAAGCATTAAAATTATTTGGAAAACTTTTTTTTTGATGAAAATTGATACAGTATGGTTAAAACCTATACTTCTCAAATAAACACTGGTTTTAAGGCGATCCTTTTCTTCCATCTAACTAGGAATAAAATAAAAAAAACTAGAATGCGGAAATGGTCTAAAACCCCAACAATCAAACGAGTTCTACATTTTAAATATTAATTTCCAAGTTAGTAGAATAAGAAGACGATGACAACACAATGCGGTAAGTTAAGAAGAAAATTTATTAGTCGAGCAATGTTGTGACGTGACAAAATAAAGACACATTCATAACGAATTCTTCTCTATGGCTGAGTCGAAATAATGTGATATACATGTAGAATATTTGCCATGGTTTAGCGGTGACACGCGTAAACAGATTACGATTCTCTGATGGCCAATGAAGATAAGAATATCAGTGGATAAGTATTTCGGTTATTCCTAGTCAAACATAGTAGTTCTTAAAAATATAATCTATAAGCAATATACGAAAATCAAATTAATTAAAAATTTTTTTTCATTCAACCCCTCAAAATTAAAAAAAAAAAAAAAAAGTATTTTCATGTCTTAAACCAGGGGTGGCCGCCAACTGAAATGATCTTGCAGGCCACTTTGGAAATGTACCATAATTCCGGGGGCCAAATAAAATTATATATCCCCATATTAGATTTACACCCCCTATAGACATTTTTTTGGAGTGAAAAATCGAAACATGATTTGCTGTTATTATTGTGCTTAATATTATTCTCATATAAACATATACATAATCTAAAAATAATTATACTAAACGCACATTGTAAAGAAATATATAACACTAAAAGTGAATATATATATATATATATATATACACATATAAATGAAATAAAAATGAAATCATTAAAAAATATTTATTTTACTACTGCGATATTTGTTTCTCCACTCTTTCACTTAGTTTCTGCAAATCGATCTCAATTTGAGTATTTGCACATCGTAATTGGTGTTGCAGGGTTGCGCCCGTTATATTTGAGAGAGTTTTTTAATAAGAGTTAATTTTTCTACTAATTTAACAGTTAATTTTTGAATATACGGATGCACAAATAATGCATTTTTAATACATTGGTTTTCACTACTTTGACCATTATAAAATAAATATATTTCGCAAAAGTGTGATAAATCTCACGGGCAAGAAAAATCTTCAAGGCATGTGGCTCGCGGGTTGGCCATCCCTGTCTTAAACACTAAGAATGGTAAAAATGGTATGAAAGAAATTAAATGGAATATAATTAAAATGGAATAAATATTGATAATATTTAATAATATATATATATATATATATATAATATTAAATAAATACTTAATAATAATTAAAATGGAATATTAAATGGTATGAAAGCAATTTTATTCATATAAAGGTATTTGGGTGACTTAAATAACAGAGTCCTGTCAGTTAGAAACACTATTATTAATACATAATGTCGAAATAAGTTTCATTAGAAATTACATTAGTTTTCAACTGTCTATCTAGCGAAGCTTATCACTAAAATATTAACTTCCGAATCACCTGCCAGTTGATGGAACCACTATTCAGCTTGGTGGTACATCACATGTGATATTGGAAAGAAATTATTTATACATAGATTTCCTTTCCACGACAGATGACAAGTTAGGGCAGTTGGGAGGATGGCTTATAGCTCTTCTTACTGCAAACTTACATCACGTGGAAGAAATTCACGGGGAAGGCGGAAACCTTTTGTGCAGGTACACACACACACACTTCAAGAACCACGCATCAATAGTTTCTTTGTTGGACCCCTATACCAGAAAGCGGCGGCTTCCGTTTGACACAGTATAGGGCAGACTTCCGTCGATTCCAACAACAAAAAAAAAAGGGATGGAAGATTTGAAGGGCACACCCTCTCAAACCGCAGGATATAAGTAGAGACCTAGGTGATCGGAATGAATCACTTGCTGAAATAACATTAATAAACCTACGGGTGCCTTTGAAGTTTTGAATCACTATGTATGAATTTGTTTTAAAAAAATGATTAAATGGATGTACGCGTAGGCGAATTTGTAGTAGAGAATTTTATGGTTCATGCAACCCTGTAATCCATCTCCCTAGACTGACAGATATAGTATTAATTCTTAGAGTAAGAATACAGTAGGTTTGCAACACAATAACTGATACTGCTATAGATTTTTTTTAATATGAGATAAGAGATATATGATAAATATAATAATGAGAGTATATAATGATAATAATGAGATTAAATAAGTTCCGGTATTCAGAACAGAAAACTAACATCTTATATTTTTTAAAAAATTATCATAATTAATTTATGACAATACTTTTTTTTTACATTAAAAATTTAAGAACAATAAAGTTTTCCTGAACATTTTTAATTATCACTAAAAAAAAATTTTTTTTTTTTTTTTTTTTTTTTGTAATAAAAAATGGAAAATGAATATCGATATATGAAATTTGACTGATTATATTCATTAATATTGTTTTACGAAAATTAAAAGTTGCTTTTTTTAAACATAGAAAATGAAAAACTTTTAGATGTTTTAAAATTATTGCAACACATTCATTTTGTTTCCCTCGTATGCCCCATGTGATCAGTACATTTTTTTTAAAAAAGTATTTTTTGCCTCTTAAAAACTGTCAAATTTAGACCTTTTTACAGGTAACGTACACCTAAATGAAATTTTTAATTAATTTTTTTCACTTTTAATGTGCAAATGTAAATATTAGATTGGTTTTAAACATTTCCAATTATCTACATTAAAATTGAAGAATAAAGTCACAATATTGCGCAAGTTACCTAAATACCTAATTGGTATCTGCATCACGATCAGAACTTCCTCCAATTTTCAAATTAATCTCAGCTGTTGGTAGAAAAATCAAAAATTATCTAAATAACGAACCCTTATGCAATACTGCTGATTAACTTGCCCAGTGTGTCACAGGCGGCTTAAGGTAACATTAATTAAAACTGAGAACGAGAAATATGTCAGTTGTTCGTATTAAAATACTTGTGATGAAATGATTGATTAAAAACTAAAACTTATATTAAATTAACTAATTTAAAATATTTTTAAATGAACATTAATTATTTTTAACACATTTTATCTGTTTTTTTTTTTTTTTTAATTATTGTAAAGCCATAAGAACAGATAAAAAATTAAGGTACGTCAACTAAGAAATATAAATACTAATTTTATAAATAATTTAAGAGTAGGGGTAGTCAACCCAACTGATCTTACGGATTACTTTGGAAATGCATCATAACTCTGCGGTACGCATGTAAAATTATATATACCTAAATTAGATGTAGACCACTATAGACATTTTTAAATTCATATTACAACCTGTTATATTATATGTTTCAAGATGAGCGCGCATCATGAGTTCGCAGAATATAATTTAATTATTCTGTGAACTCATAAATAAAACAGGCAATATCTGTTATATACTCGCAAGAATATTATTTTAAAATCAAAGTTAAATTTTTCTCTTAATTTCGACAGTTAATTTTTGAATATATGGATGCACACATAATGTATTTTTTTAATATATTGGTTTTCACTACTTTGGGCATTATAAAATAAATATATTTTGTAAAAGTGTGATCGTCTCACGGGCCAGTAAAATGTTCAAGACTTGTCACAGGTTGGCTACTCCTGATTTATTAGAGCATTAATTTTTTTGGATGAGTTATAAAAACATTTTTAAACTTTAATAAATAAGTGTAGAAATAAGATAGATTAATTTAATTTTTTTTGATTCGTAATTATTTTTTTGCGCTACACTTATATTAAAAATTATTTCATTAATCTCTTTTTTAAGAAAAAAAAAAAAAACCCACCACTTTCAAATATGACTTTTCAATTAGGTTTTAAAATAATATCAATTCAATCACCGAGAAGAGTTTTAGATCTTGAAGTATAGAATTAACTAGATATAACTAATTTAAATATTAACTAGATATAACTAATTTAAATATTAACTAGGTATAACCAATTTAAATATTAACTAGATATAGCTAATTTAAATATCAACTAGATATAACTAATTTAAATATTTTTAATGAACATCAATTCATTTTATCCCCTTTTATAACATTATAATTAATTATATCCCCAACCCCTTTTATCTGCTTTTTTTTTTAATTATTCTAAAGCCATAAAAACAAATAAAAATTTAATGTACGGCAACTAAGAAATATAAATATTAATTTCTTACGTAACTTAAGAACAATCCCTTTTTGGATGAGTTATAAAAAAAATTTTAAAGGGTAAAAAATAAGTTTAGAAGTATATAAATTAATCTATATTTTTGATTCGTAAATTCGTAATTATTTTTTTCCGGTACAAATATATTAAAAATTATTTCATTAATCTCTTTTTTAAAAAAGAAAACACTTTCAAAAATGACTTTTCAATTATTATTATTATTATTATTATTATTTTTTTTTTTTTTTTTTTTTTTGGCCACCACTGATTTAGAGCATTCGTTTTTTTGAATGAGTTATAAAAAAAAAAATTTTACGTGTAATAAATAAGTGTAGAAATAAGATAGATTAATTTAATATTTTTGATTCGTAAATTCGTAATTATTTTTTTTGCGCTACAAATATATTAAAAATTATTTCATTAGTCTTTTTTTTTTTTTGGGGGGGGAACACTCTCAAAAATGATTTTTCAATTAAAAGATTTTTTTTTTTAAATAATATCAACTCACTCACCGAGAAGAGTTCTAGTTCTTGAAGCTGTTTATCCAACTCTGCTGATGGATCGGCATCTGTTATATTTGTCATCGAATCCTCGACAGAGCTGTCGCTGCTGTTACTCCTTTCTGAAATCACGGAAGTATAACAATTTTCATGGTTCGCGCAACTTGCGGTTCCAGAGCATATGCTACAATTTTGTGGAGCGTCTTCAGTCACCGACTTAATCATATCTGAACTGGAATGCTGTTGACATGTAAATAAGCCATTCAAGCTCGAGTTCACAACAGAGACTGGCGTTGTTGTTTCTTCATTCGCCACTTGGCACAATGGGCCAGTTTCTTCAGCTGCTAAGTGAATTTCATTAGTTTGGAAAGTGGATTCACCTTCAATTTCCGAGTGACACACCGTCATCTGGGATGTTTTTGTTTACTAAAGTTATCCTCAGGTATAAATAAAAATCCTTCTTTTTTTATAAATTCCTTGTTTCAAGAAATAACACCTTCGATGTTTGCTGAATCACTATGTTCATCAATAATATCCGAGAGAGTTTTCGAATTTTCAAGTCAAATCAAAAATGAGAAACCCTCTAAATTCTAAAACAAACAGGATCATACCGTCACTTGATACAAATTAATTCGACTTGACAAAATCAGATGTCTAAAGTTTATGATCAAGTATAAATAAAAATATCTTCACTAGCAGCACACGTGGATTGTTTCTTCAGACTTGACGAATTAAAACAGGATCATACCGTCTCACTTGACACTCAAATAAATTAGTGCGATTTGACAAAACAAATGTCTGAAGTTTATGATGAAGTATAAATAAAATTATCTTTACTAGCAGCACACATGTATTGTTTCCTCAGACTTGACGAATTAAAACAGGGTCATACCTCTCACTTGACACTGAGACAAATTAATGCGATTTGACAAAACAAACGTCCGAAGTTTATGATCAAGTATAAATAAAAATATTTTCACTAGCAGCACACATTGATTGTTTCTTCAGACTTCACGAATTAAAATTACAAAAATTCTTCAAAAAAACAAACGTCATACAGTTTCAAAAAGGAAGAAAATAAATATGTAATCCGAACCGGTCTCAGCAAATTCTCGTCGCAAGGCGATCTAAGTCAGCATATACCACTTATAGTCGTAAAACGCTATCCACTACAGAATTCACAGCTTATTATGAAATCCTCCAGCATAAAAGACCATTCCTCGCCACACTGGGCCATATCATTTCCATTGAGAAGAAAACACGCTTAACTCAATCAGCATGCATAAACGGATCTCGGGTCAAAAACGAGTTAACCGTTCGGAGCCGGACAGTGAAAAGCGGCATCAACGGAAGTGAGTAAGTTGAAAACTTAGCGGCCAATGTCGACTTAGATGGGGGAGAGGTGGAGGGATGGAAGTGAAGGGAGGGGAAGGGACGGCGAGGTCCCGAACCTTCTCTCTCTCGTGTATTTCTTTTCCTTTTAATATTTTTTTCTTCTGTAACCCGGTGCTCGGGCGACAGCCTTGAAAAGAGAAGCCCACATGGCGATGATGGTAATCATTGTACTGTGGAGTTCAGTGAATTTAGATGGAGTAAGTTTATTAGTGCGAGTTAGGCCGGGTGTTTTCTGAAGTCGTAGAGTCGGAATTCGTTTGCAGTAGAGTGGTGGTATTTGTGTGTGCTTTCAATAAATCATTGTTTTTAAGAGGGGTCTAAAGCCGTTGCATTTCCTTTCTTTATTTTTACAGTACAAAATTTTTATATCTTTCATGGACTCTAGGGATATTTTTAAGCAATTATTAATTAGGAAATCGATAATAATGAATTAATAATATTAATTAGGAAATTAATAATTGTATTGGATATTAATTTAGGAAAATTAATTAAATTACCAAAATAAATAAATAAAGCATGTTTAGAAATGCGATAAGATAAAAAATGTATTTATTTATAAAATAAAATGTATTAAACGAGTAAAAAAAAAAAATAAATAAATAAATAAAATAAAAAAAAAAATAATAATAATAATAATAAAATTAAAATTATTAATTATTATTGATAATTTTTAAACTTTAAAAAAAAAAAAAACAGCACTTATTTTTAAATGTACTTCCTGTAATTGAAAGTAATTGTAATTCGATTAATTAAATTCCTGTAATTTTTTTCTTTCTTTACAACAGGTTTTGAATTTTACTTGTTAAAAAATTCTTTGAGAGCCTTCCTAAAATAATATAACAAATTTAAGAGATAAAATTGTAACTATTTGATCTTAATATTAATTACCAACAAAATAGATAGAATTATTGAAACAACTATTAGTAGAAAAATAAATAAAACGTAATATTGTTTTTTAAACTTAAATTATTTAATTAAAATAATTTTTCTAGAATGATGGATCAAACTTAATTTACATTTAAGTTAATATCAAGACCTCCCCCTCCCCTTTTTTTTCTAATAATATGTTTCCTTTTCTAATAATAATTATCATATTCTAATATTTCATTTTTAAGTGTAAAGGATAGTTCAACATAATCGTCGAAAAATAGATAAATAAGATGGTATACTTTGTAAATAAAAAATTTTATCGTTAACTGAAAATCAAATATAGCGTGAGATATATAAAAACCAATAATTTCAAAGTGACCCACACCAATAATTTCAAAGTGAGTTCATCCGTAATAAAATAGATTATAATTGATATTATTCGAAAGTGAATTGATGTTGATACACCCTAAAATAATATTTCATTTTTAAGTATAAAGGATAGTTCAAGATCGTCGAAACATAAATAAGTAAGATGGTATACTTTTAAATAGAAACAGCTATCGTTAACTGAAAATCCAATATAACGTGAGATATATAAAGGTTACACGACCCACAACAATAATTTCAAAGGGAGTTCATCCATTATTAAATCGATTATAATTGATATTAATCGGAAGTGATCTGATGTTGATATACCCCAAAATAATACTCGCAGTCTTCCTACTCAGAAACAACAACACTTAAGGTCAGAAAAATTTTGAAACAATTAATTTTGCACCAAGGCTCCCTCTCTCGGGATCGAGTTTAGTAGGAAGCCGTTCCATCGTCAGATCTTTCTTTGATAACCTGTCGACTTGTAAGACGATGAAATACGACTTATCTGCCAACGCTTGTTTTTGTCAACAAGGTAACCGAATGCCCACAGCGAAACGAGAACCACAACATCAAACTCCAACCAATCCCACGCATTGCTGGTGCGTGGGGGAGGGAGTTTATTGGACGGTTTATTTGGAAAGGGGGCGGGACGTTACGAAAAAAAAAAAATCCTTTCGTTACTCAACTCAATCGTGTTACAAATCGACACAAAAGCCCACATGCCGCAAAAAACCTCCATCGCATCTGGTGCAAGTGTGTACTCGTGAAATGAGCAACTCTTTTTTTTTTTTTTTTTTTTTTTTGTATCGATTTTTTTATTCCATAGAACATTTGAGTTTCAATGAAAACAAAATGGGGAATTGATATGAAGGACTCGAAGCGCAACTGTCGCCGTGACAATGACACCAGATGTTGCATTCTCGTGTTACCCATTAGGTCTGATATTTCTCTCCCCTTTTTGTATATAGAATTAAAATAGGTTAGACTAATATTTAACATGGAGAAAACAATTCTAGATTTAAAAACGACACTAGCAATAATAAAAAAATGCATCATGCTGGATAGCAGCAACTTTGATAAGAATAGGCTATATTACACTTTATTCAAAGAAAGAATCTTTCAGATGCATTGTCATAAGGTAATTCAACATAATGGTATTGATTTAACATAGCATGATATTGAAGATTATAATATCATAATAAATGATTGGCAAGTTTAACGTACATGGTTAAATAATGTTGTCGAAATAGAGTTTAAGCGAAAATAGTTGTTTAAAAGTAGACACTAAAAAGTTGTTAGTGTAATTTTAGCATTATTTAGTACAATACACCAACAATTTCATGTCATAGGGCACTCATGAGCAAAAACCACAATCTGATGTCATTTCTGTATCATTATCATTAATTTTTCCGTGTTTAGAAAAGTTTACAAGTAGCTTTACACCTAAAAGAATACCTAATTGCAAATTAAAGATTTTCATGGACTAAACAATTTATAGATTGTCCACCAAATGAAAAAGATGGTCTCATCAAAGTGTAAGACCACTTTTTGGATGTATGGGAACATCCTTAGACTGCGTCCTGTGTCACCCTGAAGACTTAGTTCAGACGCTAGACAACAATGACAATCATCGAAAGCAAGAGCCGCAAACAGATGTCATGAGGTTTTATCCAAAACAAACGCTATGGCCCAGCTTTCAAAGAAAAGAATTTTCAATGCGGTAGAAAGAGAAGCCACAGCGACACAATAACCACAAACTCGTCCTAATGTTACATGCTGTGGAGCATTAGGCGTAATAAAATCTAAATGTTTAACGTAAAAACACCAATGAAAAAAAAATCAGAATCATGTCACAACCACTTGAACTTCTACAATTTTTTCCACGGAAGTTCACACAGACAGCATTGTCAAAATTTCCGTTTGTAACACACAAGCAGCAGTGTGTGCTGATACTGGTGAAATACACTAGTGGGGTGACGAAAACTATATCATCTTCTAAATGAACATGCCCCGTCTTTCGTCAACAAAACCACTGACCCTTCACCAAAACCATTGGCACTTGCAGATGAATGAATTCAAAGAACTGAGGTACTCGCTACAGTTGCGAACATTAGCGTCTAAAGAAAGACAATTCGAACAGAAATTAAAGTGCAGACAAATGCTAAAAAGGAAACAAATTTATAAAGGAATATGTGCATTTCTATACACATATATCTTAAGAGCAGCAGGGATCATCCTACATCTCAATAGAGGACAATGGTATTTCTTTGAATCCTTTCGAATAAAGTATAACTTCATAAAAACATCAAATGAAATTAATGCTCTTTTGGCAATGATAACTGAATTACATCCATATGAACTTGAAGGATGAAAATGAAGGTATGCACCTCCCTACTAAACAACAACATGAACATAATGCGCTTTTTAATAAAGTATGAAAAAGTTTTTAACCAAGGGAATCTACTCCTTTAATCGAAAATAAGATTAATACTGATGACCACCTGCATGCACAGATGCCACCATACATGATGAATTATTTCAAAGGAAGAAATCTTAAGACAAAAAATAGACAAGCTTTTAGCAGAAAAAGTCATAGAAGAGAGTGAGCCTTCCATGCCTCTTCCTGTTAAGTTTTTAACATAATTGTAGCTGACATGGCAGTTATAACTTCAAAAAAGATATTCGGGGATTCCAGCTTAAAATTAAATGTGAGAAATATTATTGGAATTTTTTAATACTAAAAACACTGAAGACTATGGCAGCTGACGTTTTTTATCATGAATCAAGTAGTACTATACCGATATGTACCAGATGCTGAATCGGAAGAAGCCCAACTGCTCATCCCGACTCATGAGTGTTGAATCCATTATACAGAAACGTTATAACGATCCTATGGCTGGACAATATGGAGCAAAAGGTTTCATTCTAGAGAACAGTTAGTTACTACCAAAGGAATGACATGAATAAATATACCTCAATTATGTAAAAAAAATGCCTTGAATGTCCTCGTTACAAGGCTACAAATCAAAACTTTCTGGTTTGCTGAGGACCCCTGTTTACTAACAGCGGTTTGAAATCATTCCTGTAAATTTGTTTGGATTATTGCCAAAACTAAAACAGGCAAAACAATGAGATGTAAAAAAGAAGACTATGCTGTGAAATGGATTGTGTTATTTCCTCTTTCTCAAGCCACAGCACGTGAATGTACAATAACCCTAATCGTTTTTGGCATACCCAGAAGAATAATCAGTGACAATGAACCGCAGTTAATTAGCTATTTATTCATTATTCCACAAATTTATTTTACCTTCAACATTAGTCATCACTTAATATCAGTTTACTTTCCACAAAGAATCCGATGGATGCAAAAACAAGAGATCTCAAACCCCGTTTAGCAATCCTTGTAGGAGGTGAACATGACAGCTGGCATTCAAAACTCCCATTTATTTGTTTTGCTATGAATACCGCCGTCTGTGAAACCACGGGGCATACATCTACCTTCCTATAACTTGACAGCTAATTGAATTGCAGATGAAGTTTTCAAGATTTTAAGGTTGTGGTGGAAATTACAACTTCGTAGTAGAAATCAGATACCTAAATAGATTCGCAACTATCCCAAGAGAACGAATTGAACTGCAGCAAGATCAATAGAAGCAGCAATATTTGACAAGAAACGACGACAAGTATTTTGCACTCCTGATGACAAAGTTTGAGCCACTCTACACCCCATTTGTAAGTCAAAAACAAAAAGACTTTAAAGTTCATGCCAAAGTGAGATGGGCTATACTTGATCTTCATTCATTGCCACCATACTACCTCATTTCCAGCCTTGACAAGCCATTAGGCCAAATAGCGATGTATCACACTTCTACATTGATACCCGTCAGAGATATGGAACTTTTACCAGTTCTCTCCCAAAAGAGAGGTCGTCCACCAAAACGTTCTGCGAGGTCATGGACAAATGAAGAACTTCCGTGTGTTTCGAAAGTGCTTCTAAAACAAGTTCCCTTTCTCAGTCATCTAAAAGCTAAAACTGCTACTATAGGAGTTGCAGTATCTTTCATTTCTGGCTTCTTGCCGAAACGTCAGTTGAGGCAGAGGGGAGACTGTAACAGCTCCTTTCATATATCTGGCAACACCAATTTCCTCAATAGTGGCCAAGAACTGTCCTTGTGAGGTTGAATGTCCCACCCTTCTTTACATTTTGTAATTAATTTTTGATGTTTGTCAGTATGAAACTTAAATTACAATAAACAAATGTTACATAATTTGTGCCCATCATAATTGACTTTATTTCCCCTTCCACAACGTTAGTTTTATTGATAAATACCATGCTACATGAGTTTCTTTTCAGAAAAGTTTATGAAAGTAAATTAAAATTCCAAAACTCCTTTTTTTCATGAGAACAATTTGAACACATGAGAACAATTTCTTAAGAATCGTGAGAACTCTGTTCTTTTTAACATACTACTATATTATTGCTTTTGGATTGAATCTATTATCTATATTAAAAATCAGGCACGATTAATATTCCTTTTCCAGTAGAAAAAGAAAATTTCTTCTATATTTTTTTATATAGATTTTATAAGCATTATTTAATGCACATCATTTTGATAATCATATCTTTTGATAATCATTTTCTCTCACCTTTTGCATTTCAAATAACGCAAAAAATATTACTTCAAATATTTTTGTAAATAAAATGTTAACCTTTTATATTTTATGACATTTTTTAAGTAATGCTTCTACGTGAATGTCAATAAAATTACTCACTTTAAATGATTGCTAAGATATTTTAAATTTGCATTAAAAAAACCCATCACTATTAGGGAGGTCTGTGGCAGATCCAGTGTTATCCAAGATCCGTAACACTACTATATCTACCTTGTAGTGGCATCTGAAGGATTCCACCTCGAAGCAAATGAAAGGACTTTCCGACTATGGATTATTGTTGCTTGTTTGTTATTGTTTGCTAAACTTTTGTTGTTTGCTAATTATTGTTGCTAAACTTATTGTTCCCTCTGTTGGGATCTGGGGATTTTGAAGAAAGTTGCTACAGAAAAGAAACCCAACAGCTGCAGCATTAGGCTGCTATAGATGTTTAAAAATAAATAAGTTCACAAATTTGTTAAATCAAAATCATCTTTCAAGATCTGTGACACGTTCAATATGAACAAAAAACATCACCATTAGGGAGATGTGTGACAGGTCCAATGTCACCCAAAATTCGTACACTACTATAAATACATTACAGTGGCATCTTAAGAATTCTACAACGAAGCAAATGAAAAGGAATTTCCTACTAGAAACGTATTGTTCCTTTCGTTGGGATCAATAGTTTTTTTTAACTAAGCTGCCACAGATAAGAAACTCAAAAGCTGATTAGATTTCCTACAATATATATGTTGTCATGATTTGAAAAATAATATATCAGATAAATATTAAAAATACTTAAATCACACATTAAAAAAAATCATGGTAAGTTACGTTTAACTTTGGTTCTCACTTTGGCTCATTAACGTTCGTTTTGGTGCAAGTTGGTTGTTTAACGTTTGGTCATACTATGGCACGTTGGAAGTAGAACAATTATTAGGTAATCTTCAACAACAGATCTTTACAAATGTAAACAATAAATTATTAATTTTATCACGGTTTTAACAGGAAATGATAGTGAGGACGACATATATATATATATATTTTCGTAAGATGGCAGTATGGCTATTATAGACATTAATCTTACGCAATTTAATTTATAATACTTATCAAAACTAATCACTCGTCACATAAAGAATAACTAATTAATTAGTTCACCAAACTATGCAATACAGAATCTAAAAACTCTACAAAAAATCAAACCATCAGGATATAAAAATTGTTTGGCGAACGCAATTAATAAACAACGCATGCTTTAGAGGCTACATTACAAGGTCGACGCCGGGAGTCAAGTTGATGTCTTCAAAGAAACACAAGCAATTTGAAGGGGGAATGAAAAAATCATCTTTGGGCCAACACAATACATTTCCAATGCACAATGCTCTTAATAGCAAGATCATTTGGGCACACACTTAGGCGCTTTCACTTTTCATGCCTAAAAAAGGCCCGATGATCGCAAGAGGTGAGAATTTTCGATGCTAGCCGATACTACGTGATGTTTCTCACACAGGTGTGCATGTATTCAGCGCCTTCCCCCGTATTTCTGAAGTATTCAGGCGACCTTTTGAGAGTGACCTGCCGCCAAGACCAGTTCCTTGGCAGGGAAATCACAATGCGGGCGATTCTGGCGCCATTAACCATTGCAGTAATTACGCCGAAAACAATCCGGCAATCTTGTTGCAGAAGACAGTTCGTAATTCCTGCTCATTTGTTTTGTTTGTTTAGATTGTATAATGCATCATTTGTTTCTATTCACGGTCTTAATACATTAATGTTATAAAAATAGACGCCTTTTCTTTAATAAATTTATCGAGAAATTCATTTTTAAAATGGTTGATTTAAAAACTCTTTACCAATTATTATTCTCTATTTATTGAAATAAATTAATTTACAACTATTAATAAAAATTTTGCAATCTTGTTGCAGAAGACAGTTCGAAATTCCTGTTCATTTGTTTTGTTTGGTTAGATTGTATAAATGCATCGTTCGCATACCTTAACGTTGTAAAAATAGACACTTTTTTTTTTAAATAAATTTTTATCGAAGAATTCATTTTCAACAAATGGCTGAATTAAAAACTCTTTACAAAGTATTATCCTCTATTGATTGAAACAAATTAATTTACAACTGTTATTAAAAATATTAAGTGTTAAACTTTCCAACTTTATGCTTGAAGAGACAAAAAATTTATTATTAATCATATTTTCCATCGACAAAATTTCGAGGAAAAGAAATGGCAGTTAATATTTACATAGTAATATACTTAGATTTTTGAGAAAAAAAGTAGGTGTAGTATAAAAAGTATTTTTGCATTTTTGTTAAAAAGTATTTTTGTAAATATATAAACTATAATTCATACAGACAATTCAAGTTATTATAACTTTTACAAAACAATGCATTTTCGAAACTTCCATTCAAATTTTGTAACGATATTAGATTTATTTTGATATAACGATATTATATTATATTTAATTTTAATTTTTTTTTTATTATATTTTATTTTTGTAACGATATTATAATAAGGCAAATTTTATAAATAATCCAAAAATAATAAGTAAGTAATACTTCTAACGTATTAAATTTGATAAAATTTTGTACAAATAAAATAAAAAACTTCCTTATACTAAATTATACGTATCAAACCTTCCTTATACTCATTTTTTAAAATTATCATCTAAAAATTAAAAAAACAAAAAATGTTATATTTTCATTTCATGATTTCATTACACGCATCCACCTACTCAAAAAAATACTTATTTTTTATAACTTTCACCCTCTAGCTATATTTTTTTTGTCCATTTATATGCATCAAGTGTACGCATGTAGGTTTTGTATTTTAAAAACATGGAAATAATAATAATAATAAACAATAATGAAACAAGTTCTTATTAATTTCCTCATATTCAGTTTCAAGTTTACGCTGTCATCTTATTTCTATAAATAAAATTGGTGACCTACGAATAAGTAATTTTTGATAAAAGCATACTCTTTAGTTATAATTATGAAGAAAGATTATTATAAAACTGTCTAACACTTAAAGATAATTTCGCTTAGATTTTTAAAATCTCTTCAATGTCTTCAAGAAATAATGTATATATATTTATGTATTATATAAATATAATATATAAATATATATACTATATTATTTCTTTAAGGGTGAGAAGATCTACCTCCCCGTGGTGCACCTGGTAACACTTTTTAGTGGTTAAAAGATCTGCAACTTGGCATTATTGTTAGATTAATGAACTCTGTTTCAGCATGTTTTTGTTGTATTATTTTGTTGTTGTTGTATGTTTTTTTTTTTCGTTGTTCTTTTTTGCTGTAACTGTTCATAATCTGCCATTGGAAATAAAAAAAAAAATATTTCTTAAATGATACTATATTATTCTTTAATGATAGAATAGAATATTACAATATATATATATACAATGTAATATTATATGAAGTACATAGCTATTACGAAAATTTTAATGAAATACTAGTTTAAATTAAATTAATAATAAATATTCAATAATTATGTTACGGAAAAAAAAAAAGAAACAAATTATTTTAAAAGCAAAAGGAAGAACTGACATTTTATAATTACTTATTCAACTATTTATTTAAGATTGAAAAGCTTTGTTGGACTTGAAAAACTAGCCTAGATTAACTGTATCTATTTCCTTAATAGAATTAAACTTTCAAAAATGATTTTTTTTTTTGTTCTGTTAAATGAAAAGCGGAAAGATAATATATGTGAAATGCGGAGAGATAATATATGTAAAGAATAAAACAGTTTGTGATAAAAAAATGATAATACTTTACAATGATTTATAACTCAGAAATTACAAAGGAAAATTTTAAATTATTGCGAAAGTTCACGTTCATTTCAAGGTTACAGTTGTAGTAATTTTTTTTTAATAAAAATTTCTACGCAGACATATAAATGACACGGATTTTTTTTATCATTATTATCGATGCGAAACTGAAAATGGCTTCCTGGCACGCAGACAATTGCCCGTGCAGAATTCTGATTCTGGGTTAACAGCTGGTACTCAGCTAACTAGACGTGAAATTATTATGAAATTATTATTTATAACGTTAATATACATGACCAGTAATAGAAACTTTAGTTAAACGTAAAAAAGCAACAAACACATCAATTGAAGAATCAGTTAGAGGTTAAAAATAATTTATTTTAGTTGTTTCTTCCTTTTTTCACTTGAAATGCACCTGCAAAACTTTTTTGATTTGAGCAGATGGTAGGTAGACAGCTTCTGCAAAATGTCTTCTTTTTTTTTTTAATGTAATAATTTTTTTAGTAATAATAATTTTAATATTAAAATAAATAATAATATAATAAATTATTAATTATTAAAACAAATAATAATTATTATTAAAATATTAATGATTTAATAATTTATTAATTCAATAATTAAATTGTAATTAATACTTTGTTAAATTATTAATTTAATTTAATTATTATTTTAATAACTAAATTATTAATAATTTTAATATTAAAATAAATAATAATGTAATAAATTATAATAAATTATTAATAATAATTTAATTATTAAAATAAATAATTATAAACTAATAATGTAATAATTTAATTATAATAATTACTTTTTAAAATATAGTTTTTTTCCTTTAAAAAAAAAAAAAATTAGATAATTGTCTTTTTAAAATTGATGTCAAAGTAAAAATAAAAACAATTTTTAGTGACAGTAATAAATTTGTTTTTGTAAATTAAAATATGAGAATTGTGAACTTATGCTAGTACAATAAAACTAGAAATTCACTTGCATTTAGAAGCTCTGCTTTTTTAAAAAATATTAATAAAAATTATTAACTTCTTTTTTAATTCGCATTTTTTTTATTTAAGTACTTTCTGAAAGTGTTTCGAATTAGGTTTTTAAATCATTAATTACTATTTACAATCTTCTTGAACGATACTTTGCCAAAAAAAAAAAAAAAATTTGAAGCAATCAAAATCTCTCAGAAATCATCGAATCAAAAGAACCAAGAAGACGGATGTGGATTAAATCGTTTTCGCTTTAATGTACTACTCAGTAAAAGTAAATGACCATAACAAGCATATTAGATTTGGGAAAAGACTTCGTCATTTAAGAATAAATATTTTTTTATGAACGAAAATATGAGTTATTACATATGCATAGACAACCACTATTGAAAATTCCCTTGCATCCGGTTTCATAGGTAACTACAGTTCCGTTTTAGTTAGGGTCGTTGCCTACCTGTTTTCAACTAGGATTTTAAAAAACATTTTTTTTAAATTAAATAAATTAAGAAACCCTTTTTTTTTTTTGGAGAAAATTGTAGTGATAAAAGCATGGAATAGTAGATTTTAAAAATTATTATTTACACAAATTTATAATTTTTTTTTTTCCTAATTTGAATCAAGATAATTGTTATGGTGCTCTTGTTACTTCGTTGATTCTTACTTAATAAATAAACAAATAATTACTACTTCTGTGAATTATTATATAAGCGTTTGTTTGTTTCATAAAATTATACATTTTGCACATTTTTATTTTATAATCTTTTTTTTTTTTTTGTTCAATTTCAATTATTTTTTCTTAGAATTATGATTTATTTATCTGGTGTATTCACTTCAATTCACAAACATAAAACAGTAATTATAACAGTTAGTTTAACTATGTTAATGGAATGTAAAAAAAAAAAATTGTTAATGAAAAAATTAAATCTGCACTTTTAAATAAAAAAAAAGAATTCTTTAAACATTATGTTAATAATTATAAATGAAAATTATTATTCATTATCTCATTTTACTAAGTTATTATGCATTTATAAAATAAATTATTAATGAAATTAACACATTTTTTCCAGTTTTTCATTTAATAAACAACTTCTTATTTAAAATTAAGGTTTTATTTTCATAAATATGAAATATTTATTTTAAATAAATGTATTGTACCTAATGAAATATAAAAAGCTAATGTGAAGGTTTAAGTGAAGGTTAAAAGTGTGAAAAATGCAACCCATTTTAATGTACAGAAAGTTCGATAGATGGCAGCACCAGTTTTAGAGTCTTTGAACTGACACACTACTGCAATAAAAACAAAATAAATTATTTAAAAAAATAATTAACTAATCATTCAAAATCGAATTTTATTACAGTAAAAAATCAATTTAATCGATTCTTAAAAATAATATAAAATTCAGAAATTTTATGATTTGACAAAAAAAAAAAAAAAAAACAAATACAATAATCAATTTCGATTATGTGTAATAACTTCGAGCAAATTCATAAATGATGATGTAGTTTGATTACGGAAATTAAAGATTGTTTAGCTTCAAATATAAAAAATATATATATATTTTCATGTCTTCAAAAAAAATTTTGATTATTTTACAAACACAACTTTTTGGTTTACGTCCATTTTTTTTTTTTTTTTTTTTTTTTTTTTTTAAAGTAAATTTTGGATAACGAGTAGAGGAGATTATATACATTTAATTTTAGAAATAATATAAAATAAATATAATTGGAAGTGGAAATTAAATTATGCATTTTAGATGATATATTTTCGTAATTGATACAGTGGAAAGTAATTTTGAATCACATTGCATAAAAACTTTCTCATCCCCCTCCCACACACATAAGGAGTTACCTACCAAATTTCAGCAGTAACCATTTTTCAAAATTAATTAATAAGCAAGGGTTAATTTAGTTTTTGTAATTTTTTAACTTTTATAATTCAGTAACTAATAAATATATAAAAATGCATATAAATTTATCACTCTTAATTAACAATGTTTTTTTTTTCAAAATTCATCTTAACTATTAAAGGAATAAATTTCTTTAGGCATCAACACACACCCACACACACAATTTCGTGTGCCTTATTTGTATAAGAACATTAAATATAAAAATACTAAAATTCTTATGGTATAAAAATATGTATTAAAAATATCTTCACTTAATTATCTAATTCGAGTTTCTAGGTGTGTAAGAATCTGCAATCTTTGATCAGTTTAACAATAACAAACTTTTACAACAAAAATGTTATAATACCTTCATAAATTACTTTAACAAACACAGAAAATAAGCAACGTCTATCAACTGTACATACATTAAATACATTTATGCCTCATAGGATTAAACGAATCGTAGTAAAAAATTTTTAATACTAAATATCGTACAAACACCATACATTTTTTAAAATTAAAATCTATCCATCAGATTCTATTAAATCCAAAAAATAATTCCAACAAATAATAAAAATTATACATCATTTGTCACCTCTCAAGCAACTCTTGTGACCCTTAAAAAAAAAAATAATAATAAAAATTTATAAATGGCATTTTTCACTTTCTATACTTGGCTGAAGGCCGGACATTTGCTTTGATCTTTACGATCGACCATAAAAATATAATAAAGAACCAAAAAACTGCTGAGGTGTTTTGTTGCCATGAATATTTATAATCCAAAGTTCCGGAACTACCATACACCTGGACAACAGAATTTCGCGGAAGGAGACGAGGTATATATATATATATATACCTCGATATATATATATAAAATTTCCCAGAATGTAGAGGAAGGAAAACATTTACGTGACAGGCAATACCATTTTGAAGTTCACAAATACCCCGCGAGATTTCTCCTGCCCCCCACCTCCCTCCCTTAATGCTGCTTGCGGGTCAGTAATAGGAATAACCTTTCAAACTGGGGGGTTGTGCTCTTCGCAGGTGGGCTCGGGGGTAGAGGTATAAGAGATGAAAAAAAAAAAAAAAAAAGGACATTTTGTTGGCGGCCATAACTCAAGATTCGCAGCGAAATGTTTATCGCGAAAGCAAGCCCAATAAAATGCTGAGGGTACGTCACTCAGAAAAAAATGAGGAGTTATTTACGGTCTGGAAATGTTCTCTTAAACTCGTATCTCGATCTTCCGTATTTCCTATTTCTCTTCTCTTACTCTTTGTTGTTATTATTGTTACTACTACTGTGTCCAAAAAAGTAAGACCAATTTTCAATTTAAAATTCCCGGGGCTTATGGAATTTAAAATTTTTTTCTTTCTTTTTTTAAGTTACTGGCACTGTCCTTGACATCGGTGTGAAATTTCACGTCAAAATATTCATTAGTGTTTGAGTTGCGCTTGGCGTTGTGAGATGCTAAAACTGATTCCGGCGATTTTTGAAAAGTCTGAATTAATTGAACAAAGAACTTTGCATTCAATTTTGTTTGCGGAAACGTATAGAATGTTGCAGAAGGCATTCGGTGAGCATTCCTATATCGGAAAGAAATGTTTAGAAGTGGTAAAAACAGTTCAAAGAAGGCAGAGAACACATTGAAAACGAAAAGCCCTCTAGTCGACCATTAACTTCATCCGACGAAGCTCACGTCCAAAAAATTAAAGAGATTCAACGTGAATCGGCGAGCGCTTTGAAGGCCATTCCTGCCGATGACTTTTTAGCATGCATTGAGGATAGGAAAAAAAGTTGGCATAAGTGCATTGTGTCCGGAGGCGAGGAAGAATAGGCGAAGGCGAGGAAATAAATTTGGAAGAATAAATAGAGTTCTTGAAAAAAAATAATAATAATTGGACTTACTTTTTGGGCATAATATTATCTCGATCTTCCGTATTTTCTATTTCTCGTCTCTTACTCTTTGTTATTATTATTGTTACTGTTTCCTCTTTTTGTCTTTTTTTTTTTTTTTTTTTTTTGATTATACTCGAGGAGTATGAAATGAATAAAAAATTCGTATACAATTTTAGAACAAGAAATGCATGATGTTAAAAGTATTTGAAAATACCTAAGCTTGACACCGTTACCACACTAGTACTGTAACAAACCACTGTCTTTAGTCATATGAGACCGGGACTCAACCTACGGCTTTAAGTAGATTTCGAACCGCTGCAAACATCAATGGCACCGCAGGGGACTCGAAACCCGAAACCTGTGGTACCGAGCGCCCCTTTATGGCGACTGTAACCGATTATGTAAATGCCTGGTTTCGATAGTCAAGCTGCGTGGATGGAAGTTTTCCGGTTTCTCCTATACGACAAATACGGTTAAAATACTTCAAAAAAAGTCCACGCTTTTTTTTTTTTATTTTTCCTATAGCCTGTAGTGTGTTGTTGTTATTTAAAATCCACAACGTACTCTATTATTTAAACATACAATAAAAATTTATTTAAATTATATCCATTTTGATCGTTCAAGTTGAACTTTATTTCAAGCTAACCTGAAATAATAACAATGCGTAAGTTTGTACTTTATAACAATTATAGATACTTTATAAATTTGCATTCTAAACTAAGAGTTCTATTAAATATAAATAGGAATTTAAAAACACTAGGACTAAACTTGAAAGAATTATCAATTCTTGGACTTCATATTTTTATTATTGCTCTAAGACTAAAAGATTATTAGTTCCTGTTATCGATTGTTATATGTAACACTTTTATACAAAATAATTCAAATTATTACTTATAACATTACTAAAAACAAGTAATATACATAAAAAATTTAAGTCAATTCCTACTTTTTTTCACTATATTATAAAAAGTTCTTTATAAATAATTTTAATTATTTTTTTTTTTAAATTCTCTTTTTCTCTCTCTCTCTTTTCTCACATACACAATTTCCATCTCTCTCACTAATTTATTCACATGTTTCATTTTCCATTTTGTTCCCTCCTCGACTCAGACTAGAACCCAGAATAAAAAACGAATCCGAAAAGAAATTTTTTTTCCAGCGATTTACACGCTTCGCCACTGACGGTATTTATTCCTAAATTTATATCCTGCTGAATATCTAATTCTTCTAAATTTTTTTCTCCCATATAAAACTAAAATTATTTAATTAAATTAAATTACTGAATTAATATTTGAAAAACTGTATTAACATCCAGTGTCATCCACTACAAGTTCAAAAAAAATGTATTTGAACTTGAGTGGATAAATACAAAGTATTTTATCAACGATTGAAAATTTGAACAAGATATATAAATACATCTAGGGAGAGTGTGAACTAATGGTAGGAATTGAATAAATCCAAAGATATCACTAACTAAAAGTCTTTTCTCTTACATTTGCTTTGCAACTAGATCTTTTATCGCCAACGGCTGCTTTGAAATCAAAAAGCACGATCGTTAAGCGTAACTTCTTTGGCTGGAAACCTCTTTTGGAGTCCATTGGCGCCATGTTTCTACTCTCAAATGGCTCGAGCTGTCACGATTTACGAGATAGTTCTTTTCGGTGGCACAAACCGATAAGTGAGACGATTTAAGGTTCATACCCCACTCCTCAAAACTAAAAACTACCCGTAAAAAGAAAAACTGAGATTGTGGGAAATAAGAGAAAAAAATAAATAAATAAATGCATCTTGGGAGAAAAATGGCAAGGGGTTAAAAAACATCCCTATTGTTAGGATCTCAAGGGGAGTACCCAAACCCCCATTTCAATCATTCTTCAACGATTAGCATCGCACTTCAGTCAAATCGGTAAGTGGTCAGGTTCGTTTGTCATGCTGACGTGTGGTCAGTTGACTTACCTGTATAATGGACTGCCTAGATTAACTAGATTTGGTGAACTGTCAATATATATTGATGATATTCTCTTAACTCTAAACAACATTTTTTTTTTTTTGTGATGTCGACAACCCCTTATTATGAAGATACGGAAAATTTTGAAAAACCTCATTGTACTAAGTAATTATGTTGCTGTTCTAATGCAGTTGGCAATACAAAGACAGTTATCTTTATGCCATAAGCAAGGGCTGCACGGCTGTTACTCATTTAGCACTACCCAGGGGCCCGTGTAGCTTGAAGATATGCTGCGGTGTAATAGATACGTGAATAACACTACTCCCGCAACTCTCTACGATCATATTAGACCGGGACCTACGGTTTAAAGTGGATTCCAAACTACTACAAACATTCGTGGCAGTGCCGGGACTCGAATCCGAAACATGTGGTACCGAGCGCCAGAGCGCTAACCACTCAGCCATCAGACCCCTACTAAGTAATTATAAAAATGGAAATTACTTACAATTATAGAAGTTAAGAAAAATAACTTAATTTTTAGTAAATGTAATATATTTATTATAATGAAATTTTAGACCGATATTTCAATGCAAATATAATATTTCATTTAAATTTAACAAAGATTTTAAATTAAAAATATAAAAAATAACAATGCTGTGTTTTAATGCATAATAAATAAAATGAAATAATTAAAGCATTCTCAAATTTATATGCGTAATAAGCAGATCACTCAGAAATATATCACTTAAAACATGAGCAGCATTTAAATATTAGACGATATGCATAATTGTATAACTGCTTGGTATTTTATACAAAAGCTTATCGTTATTTTTATATAAGAATTAATGATAATTTTGGCTTATTTAGTGTTGCAATATAGACAGCCTACAGATCAGTTATAACTTGAAGAGAAAGTAAATCCAGAATTCAATAATTGCACCAAACACCAATCTCATTTACACCAATAATAAGTCTTATGGATATAAATTTACATTATATATATGCTATTAATTGATATTTAATTTTAAAATTCTTTAATTTAGTAAAATAAAATATTTGAAAATTATAATTAATACAGTTCAATCTCATACATAATAATAATTTTAGTTTGAAGCTTTATTCTTACATACACAGAAAATATTATTAGAAATACATGAAAAATCACATCCAAATACATTCAAGAACGAGAAACCTTCTATATTAAAGTTTACGTTTATTTCTTTCTAATAGTAGGTTTGTAAGGCCTGGATTATTATAGGATCTACGGTAAGAATTTTTCAAATTCTTAAAGCTAAATCATTGGACATCAAAGAACAACCCATCAAATTTTGATCCTGTTCATTACTTATGTCAACAAAATATAAGTGAAAATGAAAGGCCAAGGAACTATCTAGATTTATGATTAATACCTAACCCACAGAAAATATTTTCAGAAATACATGAATAAATCGCTTCCAAATACAATAAATACATCAAAGAACAAGAAACCTTCTATATTAAAGTTTACGTTTATTTCTTTCTAATAGTAGGTTTGTAAGGCCTGGATTATTATAGGATCTACGGTCTTATAACTTTAAGAATTTTTCAAATTCTTAAAGCTAAATCATTGACATCAAAGAACAACGCATCAAATTTTGATCCTGTTCATTACTTATGTCAACAAAATATAAGTGAAAATGAAAGGCCAAGGAACTATCTAGATTTATGATTAATACCTAACCCACAGAAAATATTTTCAGAAATACATGAATAAATCGCTTCCAAATACAATAAATACATCAAAGAACAAGAAAACTTCCAGACTTAAGCTTACGTTTATTGCTTTCTAACACTATAAACCCAGTGTTAGAAAGCAATAAGCGTAAGCTTAAATATGGAAGTTTTGGGGCTAAATCAGGGTATGGTAGCTAAATCAGTTTGTAAGGTATTTTTAAATTCCTAAGTCTAAATCACTGGACATCAAAGATCATCTCAACAAATTTTTGCTACAATATGTCAACAACATATAAGTGAAAATGAATGGTCAAGGAACTATCTAAATTTATGATTAATAAATAACCCACAACACTATTCACTTTTCCAATTTATTATTGTTGCACCATAAACCGACATGATTAAAATATAGACAATGTGATTTATTTATTGAGCTACCTAATAATCCTGCCAATGTTTTAGCAAGATAAAATTATCAATATAAATTATATGCCATAAACAATTGCTTTCAATTGTTTTTAGCGGCATAATGCAAGTTATTAATTGCCGATAGATCATATTCTTCCGATCTTACAGGATAACAAAATTAAGCAGGGATTAAAGCAAAATTAAAGCAGGGATAACAAAATTACTCTTTATGCTGCTATGCTTCGCCCAATTCTCACGGTCAGGTCCTATGCAGCTAAATCTAACTCAAAATCGCTAGAAACTTTACAAAATATCACTATCCGCTAAATTACCTGTGCTAAATGGCTCATACGCAATTCTGATATCTATCAAGCTATTAACATTTCTTCTTCAAAAGATTTTCTTATATACATCTCTATTAAATTTTTTTGGCACTCTTATTAATCATGAAAATACTGCAATCTAGGAGACAGACTCTTACGTTCCCAATTATGATTTGAAACGTCAGCGCAAAATTTTAATCTAATTTCTAACTTAAGTTTTAAATAATTTTCTTTTCTTTTATTTGCTTATGATTGTAAGTTAATTTTATTATAAATGTGGCAATATTGTGTAAACATAATGTGGGCAATTTTCATTGTTTCTATTTACCTTGACATATCGGAGATGGACATGTGGTCAGTTGACTTGCTCATATTAGATTAGTAAACATTACTCATTTAATTATAAATGTAAGAACTTATTTAATTAAGAATTGAATGAAAAACGCTCTTTACAAAATATAAAATAAGAATTAATGAATTGTCTATCAACAAATATATCATAAATGATAAAAAAAAAAAATCAAGCTCACATATAAGTATTACGTAATGATTTTACTGAACCTCGAAGAGATTCTTGCATTAAGTGAAAAAAATACAACAATGTCGTAATTTGGCGAAGTAATTTTATGCCAATGGATCATGTAATCCTTATAAATCGAAGATATTCTTGAATCAGGTGAAAAAAAATACAACAATGTCGTAATTTGGCGAAGTAATTTTATGCCAATGGATCGTGTAATCCTTATAAATCGAAGAGATTCTTGCATTAAAAAAAATACAACAATGTCGTAATTTGGCGAAGCAATTTTATGCCAATGGATCGTGTAATCCTCATAAATTAAAGATATTCTTGCATCAGTTGAAAAAATGCAACAATGTCGTAATTTGGCAAAGTAATTTTATGCCAATGGATCGTGTAATCCTTATAAATCGAAGAGATTCTTGAATTAAGTGAAAAAATGCATCAATGTCGTAATTTGGCGAATTTCGCGCAAGGCGAATTTTATGCTAATGGATCATGTAATCCTTATAAATCGCATGCTCCACGCCAACAATATTTACTTTAATGGCAACAGTACAGATAAGACAGTTGACTTACCATTGCTAAGAAATAAAACTTCTCAAATTCTTCTTCTTGCTGCTTGATGGCCCCCAAGAGTCAGCAATGGCCTGATGCCTTTGCAGAGATTCATTTCCCTTCCTGCACAACCAGGACAGAACCTGAAAAGATAAATGCGACTCAAATGAGAATCATGCCTACCCTGTTTAAAACACTTTGGATCACGATCTTGTTGGGTTAATTGTTCTTTAGCAATATGAATGATGATTCAAGAAGAACCGGTAGCATTAGTATTAGATTATTTATAAAAAATACAAAAGAAAGATGTCTCAATAGTTCAAATTCGATCGTGCTGGGTTACAGATAAGGCTTTTACTCAATAATTAAGTGAAATGAGTTTAGCCATTAATCTAATCACTCAAGACAATTATCTCTCAGTAAAAGTTTTTCTATGCCGTCAGTTTGACAGAATAATTTCATCTGAATTCATACTGTGATTATGTCCAACACATGTATAATACATACATTTACAAATACACTTATTAAACACTTTAAACATTATTGTAAGAACAACCATTTGAGTAAAAGAGTATGGTCTACATCAAACTAATTTACATTTCACTCTGAGTATATAAAGTTATGTATAAAAATCTTGTAAAACAGATATACATTTTGAACCACGTTCAAAACCATTTTCGATTACTAACACAAGATCAATCAATTATTGCACAGATTGCAATTATTGATTAGCGAATTTCGTTGTTAATGTTTCTTATCCCACTTGGTAGACAGCAAAATCTAATCTAAGTCCAAAAACCCAAGTGATCTCATGGAAGGAGGGAGCAGCTTCTGTTTGTGATGGAGTACAGTAGGTAGAAATAAGTTAATATCAGTAAGTCAGTTATATACCAGTAATTATCAAAAATACGCATCTTTATGTCAAATTCGTGTTCAAAGTCACAAGCATGATTTTGTTCTTTTAAAATTCATATGATTTTAATTTTTTTTTGTTCTAATGCAGCTGGCAAACACTTAGACAGTTGTTTTTGATGCCTTAAAAGCAAGCGCTGTAACGACGTTACTCCTTAAAACTACCCAGGAGGTGCGTGTAGCTTGAAGATAAGCTACGGACGTAGAGTAACAATACCCCCGCCACGCTCTACGATCATGTTAGACCAGGACCTACAGTTTAAAATGGATTCGAATCACTACACACATCCATGGCACCGAAGGGACACGAACCCGAAACCTGTGTTACCGAGCACCAGAGCGTTAGCTCCTCGGCCATTCAGGTCCCATATGATTTAAATTACTTTTTACTATTTTATACATATAAACAGGTAATCTTATATATTACAGGTAATTCATTTATATTATATAATTGGAAATAATGCTATTTCTTATGAATACTCTACAAATAGGGAAATGATTATGATTGAATTTGAATTATAAACAGGGCCTGAATGTCTAGCGCTCGGTGCTATAGGTTTCGGATTCGAGTACCGACGATGATATGATGTTTGTAGTGATTCGGAATCCACTTTAAGCCGCATGTTCCTGTCTAATTAGATCAAAGTGTGCATAAAATGACTGTAGAGCGACAAATCAAACCAATCAAGTGACACTTCTACGGATGCTCCATCACAACAGAAGCTGCCCCCTTTCCTTTCAACCATGAGTCCATACGGGTTCGTGGGCTTGGTATAGATGTGTATCAAGTGGGGATAAGAAACAACAACAAATATGAAACTAATATTCAATTAATATGTTGAATTCAACTTAGTTTTTTAAATACATTCATATTTACTGCATCGAAAAATAAATTAATTTCGCCGTCATGTTTTTTTACATATTCATATACCAAAAAAAAAGTCTCAAATAATCTAACATATTTTGACCACAATTAGTTAAAATAGCTGATATTGGTGAAATAAAATTTGGTAAATAATGATGCCGTAGATAATATATATTTGTGTTTCAGTCATAACAGACAGACAAAAATAAGAGACAGTAAGAGCTAAAATAAAAAATGCGCATCTTTGTGTCAAAGTCGCGCTCAAAGCCACAATGCATGATGTTCTTAAAAACTCATATGGGTTACTTGTTTAAATTAATTTTTATTAAATACATGCAAACAGATAATCGTATAGAATATAAATGAGTTATTCATAAAATATAATTGAAAATATTGCTATTTCTTCATGAATGATTATGATTGATTTAGAATTATGAACATGTAACTAAAATAATGAATTTAACTTGTTTTTTGAAATACATTTATATTTACTGCATCGAAAAATAAATTTATTTCTATGTCATATTTTTTAGTTTGCATATGAAAAAAACGTTTCAAAGGATCAAGCATATTTTATCCACAATTAGCTAAAATAACTGATATTGGTGAAATAAAATTTGCTAAATAACGATGCCCTAGATAACATATATTTGTGTTTCAGCCATAAATAACCGAAGCCGCTATATAATTTGGATTAAATTAAATTTCCATTGTTCACGTTATAACGCTTATAAGAAAATTAAAAATCTATTTCTAAATTGGAGCAACACCATTCGCCTTTGTTTATCAAAAAATTATCTACACCTTATCAGAAAAAAGATGAATAGGTGACGTAGGAGCCAACTTTCCCCCTCCAAAGAGTGTAGTGTAGATAAGTGAAAGTCCACACTTTTTGTAAGCAGGAGGGCCTTAATCTCGCCAAATTACTGATCGCTGTTATTCTTTTTCCCTGAAATACCGATTTCTAAAAGGAGAAAGGTTCGTATGCAGCCATTTTTTTTTTGTACATAATTAATGAAGCGGCATCACCGTCCTATTGTATAGCTCGGCCGCCTTTTCATCTATCAAATGCTCGTTTACAATGTCCGAAAGGTCAACGTTCTGACACAAGAAATGAGTTGTTAAGTTAGGGTGTTTCTGGTTGATGATATCTGGTCCAAGGCCTGATGCTGAATCTTGATAAGCGATGAATAATTACTTTAATTACATTTTTCAACGTTTGGCGACTCGTGTTCTATTGATGTCGGAGTGACTTTTTGGCGAAGATCTTTATTCATGCAGCTGGATTTTTAAGTGAGCCTCTTCGGCATAAACACCCTTGTAATTTAAACCACTGACCTTCCCAGTGTTCTCCTTGTAAATCGGACGTCGACTGGATATCCGAGTCTTATTTCGGAATAAACTGCTTTTGGAGAACCGCGAATTATACCTTCAAAAATTGCTCAAAAAAAGCCATTGAACTGAAATTCAAGCAAAAAGATATTAGGGCTTTTTTTTTTACATAGCTATTCTGTATAATTATTAGATGATTAATTTAAATACTTAGCCCATGATTTAAGAGATATATCCATAAATGATATGCCTCATTTCTTAAATCTCTATCTCACATTTCAGTTTTGAAACAGCTAGTAATCGATGCTTATTTTACCTTGTTATATTTATTTGTATTATAACTTGTTGAAGAAAATCAACGATATAAAAATAAATAAAAGGGCTCTTTGGTTGATAGATTCACAATGAATTTTGGAAAAAGCCGCGATGTATACTTTTAGAAATAAAAAATTGAGCAAAAAAAAACATTGAACTGAAATTCCAAGCAAAAATTTATTAGGTTTTTGCAGAAAGATGTAAATAGCTATTCTGTGCAATTAGATGATTGATGTAAATGACATAAGAGATATTTCCATAAGTGATATACATTGATGCTTATTGATGCCTATTTCACGTTTTAGTTTTGAAATAGCTAGTAATCTACTCAAAACTAAAACGTGAACATTTGATTATTTTAACTTGATATATTTATTTATATTATAACTTGCTGAAGAAAATTAACGATAATAAATATTTCTATTGAAAAAGAAATCAAAAATCAAAAATTGCCCTTTGATTGATAGATTCAAAATGAAAAAACTGCTTAAAAAAAAGCCATTGAACTGAAATTCCAAGCAAAAAGTTATTTGGGTTTTTTTTTCAGAAAGTTGTAAATGGCTATTCTGTTTAATTAGATGATTTATTTAAATAGTTTTCGCACAAGATATAAGAGATATTTCCATAAGTGATATACCTTGATGCTTATTGATGCCCATTTCCCGTTTTAATTTTGAAATAGCTAGTAATCTTTGCTTTTTTTTAACCTGATATATTTATTTATATTATAACTGGTTGAAAAAGTTTACTATAATAAATATTTCTATTAAAAAGGAATAAAAAAATAAAAGGGTCCTTTGGTTGATAGATTCACAACGAATTTTGGAAAATGCCGCAAATTATACCTTTAGAAATAATAAATTGTGCAAAAAAAGCCAATGAACTGAAATTCCAAGCAAAAAGTTATTGCAGCTTTTTAGTAAACTATTCAGCGTAATTAGATGAATAATTTAAATATTTCGCACATGATATAAGAGATATATCCATAAGTGACATGCCTTATTTTTAAATTCCATCTCACGTTTTAGTTTTGAAATAGCTAGTAATCCATGCTTAATTTAACTTGATATATTTATATCTTATATTATATCTTGTTGAAGAAAATTAACGATAATAAATATTTGTATTAAAAAGAAATAAAAATATAAAAGGGCCCTTTGGTTGATAGATTCAAAATGAATTTTTTAAAAAGCCGCGAATTTAAAATAAAAATTGCGCAAAAAAAGCCATTGAACTAAAACTCCAAGCAAAATGTTATAGGGCCTTTTTTTAGAAAGCTGTAAAAAGCAATTTTGTGCAATTAGATGGTCAATTTAAATATTTTGCACATGATATAAGAGATATATCCATAAGTGACATGCCTTATTTTTTAAATCCCATCTCACGTCTTAGTTTTGAAATAGCTAGTAATCCATGCTTAATTTAACTTGATATATTTATTTATATTATAACTTGTTGAAAAAAATTTAAAATAATAAATATTTATATTAAAAATAAATAATAAATAAAAAATCGCCTTTTGATTGATAGATTCAAAATGAATTTTTGGGAAAATCATTTCTTATTTTGAATATTAAGCGAAAAATTTTCAAAGGAGTACGTATTATGTGCCATCATAAAATAAAAATAAATAAATAAATAAAAAACTGTAAAATTAAAAAAGAAATATTCGCATTTTAAAATTTACGTGGAAATGGTTAAACCTCTCGTACCATAAAGCAAAAAAAAAAGCTGTCAAATTAAAACTAAAATGTGCATTTTAAAATTGATGAGCATATGATTAAAACTCTCGTACCATAAAGCAAAAAAATAAATAAATAAATAAATACATTAACTGTGAAATTAAAAAAACAAATTTTCATTTAGGCACATTTAAAGATAACAAACATTGGAATACAACCTCAGTTTTATAATACGCAATAATTTAATCTAATTTTTCATTAGTTCGTTTGCGAAAAAATATATCACGATGATTCCAGAAATACGATAATGTTCACGATGATCATTGACCATGATCACGATAATACTCGAAATATATAATGATGATCACGATAAAAAATCAAATTTTAGTTTATTTGAATAATTAAATTCGAAGTATTAAATTTTGTTTCGTAATATTAAAAGATAAAAATAGAATGGAAATTATGGACTGAGAATACATTACTTATTGTTATTCATTTTATATTTTAAGAGTGGATCCTAATAAAATAATAAAATATTTTAGATAGCGTTTACATATTAAAATACTGGATATGTATTAATTAATATTTTTTTAATTTTTGATTAGTAACACAAGCGCAAATTAATTTTTTTGTTTAGAATTTAGAGTGTCGAACTTTATAAAAATCCCAGAGCGCATTAATCTTAATTTCATCAATTAGTGATAAAATGAAATAGCAGTAACATAAATTCTGTAATTAAATAAATTTGAATAATTTAAATATAATAGATAATAATATAAATTAGTAGTTAATTTAAATCTTTCTTAAGATTATGTCCTGCTTTATGATTTAATATGAATCACTTCGATTACGTAATTGAAGAAATAATCGCAATACTTAAAACGCAATAATTTAAATTTGAATAAATCCATGCTTAACCAAAATAAAAGGTTTTAATGAATATAAAAGTGGAAATTAATGTAAAAACAATTTCAGAACTATATCATTATAATTGAAATAAAATAAGAAATGTGTTGAATTTCAAGTATAGTTATGATGTGATGTAGCTTCAGTACCATACTTCTGAATGAACTACATTTTAATAGATTTGTTCGTCAACAAAATAAAGGTGAGTTTTTAATTAAATTATAAAGGATATATTAACATAACAGCAATTCCAGCACATTATCGTGATAATTGAAATAAAACAAGAACAGATATATTGCTTTTCAAGCATAGTTATAATGTGATGTAGCTCCGGTACCATATTTCTGAATAAACTACATTTTAATAGATTCGTTCGTTAACAATTGGCAAATTTTGTGGTGAGGTAAAGGTGAGTTTTAAATTAAATTAAGAATAATATATTAATGTAAAAACAATTTCAGAACTATATCATTATAATTGAAATAAAATAAGAAGAGATGTATTGAATTTCAAGTATAGTTATGATGTGATGTAGCTTCAGTACCATACTTCTGAATGAACTACATTTTAATAGATTTGTTCGTTAACAAAATAAAGGTGAGTTTTTAATTAAATTATAAAGGATATAGTAACGCACAGCAATTCCAGCACATTATCGTTTTAATTAAAATAAAACAAGAACAGATATATTGCATTTCAAGTATAGCTAAGATGCGATGTAGCTTTAGTGCCGTATTACTGAATGAATTAAATTTTAATAGATTTGTTTGTTAAGAAAAATGAAGGTGAGTTTTTAATTAAATTATAAAGGATATATTAACGCACAGCAATTCCAGCACATTATCGTTTTAATTAAAATAAAACAAGAACAGATATATTGCATTTCAAGTATAGCTAAGATGCGGTGTAGCTTTAGTGCCGTATTACTGAATGAATTAAATTTTAATAGATTTGTTTGTTAAGAAAATGAAGGTGAGTTTTTAATTAAATTATAAAGGATATATTAACGCACAGCAATTCCAGCACATTATCGTTTTAATTAAAATAAAACAAGAACAGATATATTGCATTTCAAGTATAGCTAAGATGCGATGTAGCTTTAGTGCCGTATTACTGAATGAATTAAATTTTAATAGATTTGTTTGTTAAGAAAATGAAGGTGAGTTTTTAATTAAATTATAAAGGATATATTAACGCACAGCAATTCCAGCACATTATCGTTTTAATTAAAATAAAACAAGAACAGATATATTGCATTTCAAGTATAGCTAAGATGCGGTGTAGCTTTAGTGCCGTATTACTGAATGAATTAAATTTTAATAGATTTGTTTGTTAAGAAAATGAAGGTGAGTTTTTAATTAAATTATAAAGGATATATTAACGCACAGCAATTCCAGCACATTATCGTTTTAATTAAAATAAAAACAAGAACAGATATATTGCATTTCAAGTATAGCTAAGATGCGATGTAGCTTTAGTGCCGTATTACTGAATGAATTAAATTTTAATAGATTTGTTTGTTAAGAAAATGAAGGTGAGTTTTTAATTAAATTATAAAGGATATATTAACGCACAGCAATTCCAGCACATTATCGTTTTAATTAAAATAAACAAGAACAGATATATTGCATTTCAAGTATAGCTAAGATGCGGTGTAGCTTTAGTGCCGTATTACTGAATGAATTAAATTTTAATAGATTTGTTTGTTAAGAAAATGAAGGTGAGTTTTTAATTAAATTATAAAGGATATATTAACGCACAGCAATTCCAGCACATTATCGTTTTAATTAAAATAAAACAAGAACAGATATATTGCATTTCAAGTATAGCTAAGATGCGATGTAGCTTTAGTGCCGTATTACTGAATGAATTAAATTTTAATAGATTTGTTTGTTAAGAAAATGAAGGTGAGTTTTTAATTAAATTATAAAGGATATATTAACGCACAGCAATTCCAGCACATTATCGTTTTAATTAAAATAAAACAAGAACAGATATATTGCATTTCAAGTATAGCTAAGATGCGATGTAGCTTAGTGCCGTATTACTGAATGAATTAAATTTTAATAGATTTGTTTGTTAAGAAAAATGAAGGTGAGTTTTTAATTAAATTATAAAGGATATATTAACGCACAGCAATTCCAGCACATTATCGTTTTAATTAAAATAAAACAAGAACATATATATTGCATTTCAAGTATAGCTAAGATGCGATGTAGCTTTAGTGCCGTATTACTGAATGAATTAAATTTTAATAGATTTGTTTGTTAAGAAAATGAAGGTGAGTTTTTAATTAAATTATAAAGGATATATTAACGCACAGCAATTCCAGCACATTATCGTTTTAATTAAAATAAAAACAAGAATAGATATATTGCATTTCAAGTATAGCTAAGATGCGATGTAGCTTAGTGCCGTATTACTGAATGAATTAAATTTTAATAGATTTGTTTGTTAAGAAAATGAAGGTGAGTTTTTAATTAAATTATAAAGGATATATTAACGCACAGCAATTCCAGCACATTATCGTTTTAATTAAAATAAAACAAGAACAGATATATTGCATTTCAAGTATAGCTAAGATGCGATGTAGCTTTAGTGCCGTATTACTGAATGAATTAAATTTTAATAGATTTGTTTGTTAAGAAAATGAAGGTGAGTTTTTAATTAAATTATAAAGGATATATTAACGCACAGCAATTCCAGCACATTATCGTTTTAATTAAAATAAAACAAGAACAGATATATTGCATTTCAAGTATAGCTAAGATGCGGTGTAGCTTTAGTGCCGTATTACTGAATGAATTAAATTTTAATAGATTTGTTTGTTAAGAAAATGAAGGTGAGTTTTTAATTAAATTATAAAGGATATATTAACGCACAGCAATTCCAGCACATTATCGTTTTAATTAAAATAAAACAAGAACAGATATATTGCATTTCAAGTATAGCTAAGATGCGATGTAGCTTTAGTGCCGTATTACTGAATGAATTAAATTTTAATAGATTTGTTTGTTAAGAAAATGAAGGTGAGTTTTTAATTAAATTATAAAGGATATATTAACGCACAGCAATTCCAGCACATTATCGTTTTAATTAAAATAAAACAAGAACAGATATATTGCATTTCAAGTATAGCTAAGATGCGGTGTAGCTTTAGTGCCGTATTACTGAATGAATTAAATTTTAATAGATTTTTTTGTTAAGAAAATGAAGGTGAGTTTTTAATTAAATTAGAAAGCAATTTAACGTAAAATAACGTATTTATAATGCAATATTAACGTATATTTACGTAAAAGCAATTTCAATGCAATATCATTATAATTGAAATAAAATAAGAACAGATGCATTGCATTTCAGGTATAATTATGATGTGATGTAGTAGCCTCAGTATCATATTTCTGAATGAACTAAATTTTAATGGATTTGATCGTTAGCAAAAATAAAGAGCTTTTATTTAAATTAGAAAGGATATATTAACGTAAAAAATAATTTCAGAACAATATCATTGTAATTTGAAATGCAATAAATTTTCACTCCAATTAATAATAAGTGAAATTAAAAAGTAATTAAAAATAATTATCAGACCTGATCAGATGAAAAATTGGATCCGTTTCTGGATTCTCTATTTTCGGATGCCAACAGAAAAGCCGATAGGCGGCACATTTTTCATCAGCACAATTCGGAATCTTCACAATTGAAAGTCCGATTTCAGAATGATGATTCACTAGTCAACACCGACAGATTCCTGTACCTTTGAGCACCAATCACCATCGAGAATCAAATGAGGGCCGTAAAGGCATTCGACATGTAAATGTCACCACGGTCGATCATTAAAAATGCCATACAAGGCAAGATGGAGCTCATTAGGGAGAAAGGTATGATGGCACCATGCCGTGAATTGGCGTCACATACGATTACCAGTCAAAAATATCGTATCCAAAAGGATGACGAAAAGGTGTGACTCATCATATTTGGCACGCATTCTTTATGGTCTTGATGCGGAAAATAAACATCTTCCTCAATAAAGAAGGTCACAAAAATTAAAAATTAATAAATAAATACATATTTTCAGCTATTATTATTTTTTTTAATTAAAAGGAACGTTAAAATTAACGAATTACCATTGATTATTTTTTGTGAAAATAATCAATGTCAGAATGATAATTGATTGAACTTTTGTTTCTAATTAATGTGTAAGTTAATGATATATGATTGCAAAATTATTATTCATATATGGAACATGTTGTCTTATGTAATATTAGAGAGACCTAAATCATGAAATATTACTTAATTTTGACTAGCGATTTGATAATAATAAAGAAAAACCCTATGGAGTAAGAATATATCGTTGTAAAAGAATCTTTTAAAAAAATATTTTTAAATTTAAAACTTATTATTCAATCCAATTCAGCGGATAATTATAAATATCTTCGAAGTTAACGCTAATGAATCTTTTTATTTATCAAAAATTTGTTAAATATCATTTTTTCATTTACTCAAAGTGATTTAACCGTGACATTTTTCATCATTGAATTTTCATCTGCAGGAATATATCGCAATATATTAATGATTTTTTAAAGTAACAAATCAGGACTTCAGACTAAGAATAAGACTTCAGAATAAGACTTCAGTACATCGTGCACCCTTCTAACAAATCAGGACCCCTCGCTTGAAAATTGTGCCCCACGATTTTAGAACTACTGACTGCAGTACACAAAAAGATATTCACGTTTAAACAATAATCTTTTAAAAACGTCTTTTGCTTCTTTATATGCAATTAATAATTATTTATTACCACTATTTAATTAGAAATATTCTTAGGAACTGTAAATATCCTATTCTTTATTATTCCTTTAAAGTCAACTCATCTGTGAAAGATACTTTTAAATAAAATTAAAATAAATTATTCTTTAATACTTTTTGATAAAATAAACTTTAAAACCATAAAATGTATTTAGTTTTAATGTGTATTCGATTATTAAAAAAAATACTTTCATTCGATTATTAAAAAGTCGTGAACATGATTTAATACTTCTAAGCGTAAAATAAATGACATAAATAATAAATAACAAATGTTAAGAATTTAATTTGACTGAGAAAGGCAGATAAAAATGCATACCTAATACGTACACGTCCTATCCTGAAAGAATGTCATGAAATTACAAAATTGTTTGGAGGAAAAGACATCATAAATTATATAAAGTCAAAGAGAATTCAATGGCTAGGACACAGAAAGAGAATGGACGATAGCAGAGGAACAAATAAGATTTTCAAGGGAAGTGTCAGTGCCAAAGAATAAAAGGGAAGGCAAAAAAACAGATGGATTGATGAAGTGGAAAAGGATCTGAAGAACCTAAATATCACAAATTAGAAAACCAAACTGCGAGATGGACGACTTAGGACTCGCATTATTAGGGAGACCATGGTCCAACATGGACTGTAGTGCCGGGGAGTTAGTTAGTTTACATGTCTTATATCTATAGTTGCATCTCATGTTAAAGACAATCTGAATCCCCCCCCAAACAAAAATCAACAACTATCGCAAAGACATTATACATCTTTAGAGATTTGGTTTGGTTTATCGCTCTACGGTCATTTTTTTGCACACATTAGGCTAATTTGACCGAGATCTACAGTTTAATGTGGATTCCAAACTACTAACAAACATCCACGTCACCACCAGGATTCGAGACTGAAGCACTAACAGCCAGAATGCTAGTCGATTAGTTATCAGGCCACCATCCTTATAGAAGCACTAAACAAAATTATACAATCTGATTTCAAACTAATAAAAAAAATGATGTTTACGTAGCTAACGCCAAAACATGTTTCTCAGATTGAGATAATATGCAAATTGTTGCATGAAAATTATTTAGCAGGCGAAAAATGGAAGTCTGTAGTTACAATTGATGAGATTTAGATATATTTATCTGATTGAAATACAAAAAGATCGATTAACTACCGAAAAATAGGAGATAAAGACCTAATATGTTGCTACAGGAAAGCCAGAAAGTTTTGCTAAAGGTTTTATGATTATTACTGGATTTTCTTACTTAACTGAAAATAATAAAAATAGAAAAAAATGTCAAAAGTAACTTTGATAACTATCAGAAATATGTAATAGCACCCATTTTTAAAGACTTTCCATCACTTTACTTAAACAATCTTCACTGTACTAAGTTTTATAAGGAAAAGGCTACCAATCTTATCACTAAATCTGCTGCTCTATATTTGGAAAAAAATGAGAAATGAAACCGTAATTGAGGCTATTCCACTTAATGCATTCCACCCAAGTGCTCCGACGTATCTTTTATGGATTGCTGTGCATTTAGGCTTTTAAAAACAAGCTCTGTATAAGCGGCATCTCAAAACTATGGATGGACCTGGAGATTGTGGATGAGAAATAAAACAAAATCAATCTTAATATTTTATTTTAAGAAAAGCTTTTTAATCTTGGAAATCAAGATGTAATATGGTAGTTTAACAAGGGGATTATCAGGCACCACAAGTTAGAAGAAGGAAAAAATATCTTTGTTTGTTATATATATATATAACAAACAAAGATATTTTTTCCTTCTTCTAACTTGTGTAACAATTTCTTATTAAGTTAATTTTGTGCGTGTTGAAATCAACTGCTACAGAGAGTTTTTTACACGTGTTTTATTGATTTTGTATATATATATATATATATATATATATATATATATAAAATCAAGAGAGTTTTTACACGTTTTTTATTGATTTTATATATATATATATATACAAAATCAATAAAAACGTGTAAAAACTCTCTTTGATTTTGTATATATATATATATTGATAGTTGATTTCAACACGCACAAAATTAACTTAATAAGAAATTGTTACATGATTTAGAAAGAAAACATTGGAAATCGCTGATGAATCTTCTACTACAAGAATATAACCGTGAAAAAGCTGGAATAATATGGAATATATAGCCGATATAACATGGAATTCATTTTGTTTTCGACAAAAACAATTTCTCCACTGGCTGCAAAATGCTACCCAGACATGACAGATCCTCCTCCGCATTGGCGTTTTGAAAAAGGCAATCAGTAAAAACTTAAATCCGTCTGACCAATTTAAATTAAAAAATTTTCTTCCAAAAACACCACATCATTCCAGTTGGTGCCAGCTGTTCAATATGTCATTCAGAAAGTGTAGGATTTCTATGCAGTACATTTCTTATTGATTGGCTGGTGCAGGACAACTGCATTTCATCTTTAATTTGAAAAGAAGACAATTTTTGCCTGCAGGTAAGCCATTATATCTGCCTCTTTGCCTCCAAGTAAAGTAACTTTGGCATTACTGTCCGCTGTTTTGTGTCATAGCTACCCAGATTAAGGAGAAAGCAATTAACTCAGCCTTCGATCTTCCAATTTTTCGTGCAATTGAAGCACCACTGTTACCATCATCTTTAGAACTTGTTATTTTACCTTATTCATTTTCTGATAAGTGTATTCCTGTCGGCCTGGTATTAAAATATATAATAAAACTTCTGTATCCACAAAACTTACATTTGTTTCTAGAGACAGAGAGTTTCAGTTTATTTATCCTTTCAGATGGCATAATCAGCAAACGACTTATATTTTCTTCCAACCTGCCATCCACCCATTTTCATAATTTTTACATAATTAAAAATTTATCAGTGTATTTTACAAATGTATTTTCATTATTAATTTTAAGTCGTAAAAAAATTGCAGAGTTTAAAATCGCAGTAGTTATCCATATTCGGCTAATTTTCATTCTATAGTTACCATATTTTTCTATAGTTATGCATATTTGTTCTATATTATTTCTATATTTTTCTAAAGTTATGCATATTTGTAGTCAATGAATCTTAATAAGGTTTTTTTAATGCGCCCCTACTTCTTCGTCAGCACTACAGCCTGTTACAGACCAAGGCAGTCTCCATAATCTTCCGATATCTGACTTTATCCAGAGCAATAGACCGCCATCTGCTGACTCCCAGATGCTTTAGACCTTTTTCGACTGGATAAACCCATCTGGTTGGAGGCCTTCCTCTTCTTCGAGTGCCTTCAATAGTTGAAAAAGTAACTTTTAGTTGCATTTCAGTCTTCATATCAAGCGCCCCTACTGGTCCATCAATCGAATCAAGAAAAGGCACTTTTGGGCAAGAAATTTTATTTAATCATTGTTCATTTGGTCAACTAGCCCAACGTTGTGAATTAAATGTACCATTTCCATTAGCCTGTCTTAAGCTATTCAATTATACATTGGTATTTGTTAATTAAGTATTTTTTTTTTTTTATAGCACTACCTTTAAAGTACAAAGATTTATTTAAGTTAAAGCAAATATTACAGCATTAAATATGTAACAAATGTTTTGTTAATGCAGAAACTGTGTTTATAAATATGAATTCAATAAAAATAATGAATTTATTAAAACAATTTTTTTCTACATCCATTAGTAAAGATCATAGCAGATAAAATTACGATAAAATTTGTGAGTATGAAATCTTTTAATGTCTTCCCAACCCTGGTTTCAACCATTATTGCACTGATGTAGAATTAGTTTTGCATTAGAATTATGTTATAAGAAGAGAGTTTATGAATTATATGTGAAAAAAGTTATGTTTGAATTATGAAAGAAGAATAGTTATGTTTGAAAAACGAATCGAATCTGTATGAAAAAAATTATGAAAGAGAAGAATCTGTATGAAAAAGAATTATGAAAGATTATGTTTAAAAAATAATAAGCTAAATAGTATTTTTACTCGAACTTTTAAAATATAAATGTGATACATTTCGATTGATCTTAATAGGAAAAGATGTATTAAAATTATCATTACGAAATAAATTTTCTAAATTATCTTTCAAAAGTTTCAAAAATAGTAATCCTATATAATAATTCTCAAATAAAACTAACGATACTTAATATCTTAAACTTATTATTAATATTATTAAACTTATATGATAAAATAAGAGAAATTAAAAGAAAGTTAAATTTTTTTTTTTCTACTTTTTTTTTAAATTAAAAAAATATATTAAAATTTTCATTTCATTTTTGATGCATATTCACTTTGACAACCAAAAATGAAATTCAATCTCCCGTATATGTTTTCTCCATTCTTTATTGAATAAACCAAATTACTTATAGGTGAGTGAACCATTCTATTAAACCGCATACAAATCTAACGGATGAAAAATAAAAACAGTTTTAAGCTTCTATATCTAATTAAAATCCGATTGATTATATAGCACTTTCCTTTTTAAAATATTCTTGATCTTTACAACAAAGGATATAGCGCTGCGCAAACAATATTGTTTTTCATTTAAAGAAAAGATTAAAGGTATTCTTTACAAAAGAAAGACTGGGGGGGTGATGGGATGGATTATGAGAAGATTATTAAGAATTATGTTTGAAAGAGAATAATCTACACGAAGAAGAATAATGAGAAGATTATGAAGAATTATGTGTGAAAAACAATTATGCTTGAAAGAGAAGAATCTACACGAAGAAGAATTATGTTCGAAAAATAATACGCGAAATAATATTTTTACTCGCGCTTTTAAAATTCAAAAATATAACGGTGGTAAATTTTGATTATTCTTAATAGGAAAAGATGTATTAAAATTAATACCATTATGAAACAAGTTTACTACATTATCTTTCAAAATTTAAAAAATAGGAATCTTATCTTGCAAATCTCGTATCAAAAATTAAAAATAAAAACCGATTCTTATGGGATAAAATAAGAGAAATTAAAAGAAAGTATATAATTTTTTCCTACTTTTATTTTAAATTAAAATTTTTATTTCATTTTGATGCATATTCACTTTGACAACCAGAAAATGAAATTCAATCTCCCGTATATGCTTTCCCCATTCTTTTACTGAACAAACCAAATTACTTATAGGTGAGTGAACCATTATATTAAACCACATATAAATCCAATGGATGGAAAAAAAAAAAAAAGAAACAATTTTAAGCTTGTATATCTAATTAAAATACGATTGATTGTAGCCACTTTCCTTTTAGCATATTCTGATCTTTATAACAAAAGATATAGTGCTGTTCAAACAATATTGCTCTGCATTTAAAGAAAGGATGAAATGTATTCTTTACAAAAAGGAAGACAGAGGGGGAGGGAGGAGGGGGGTTGATGAGAAGGATTATGAGAAGATTATGAAGAATTGTGTTTGAAAAAAATTATGTTTGAAAGAGAAGAATCAATATGAAGAATAATTATGAGAAGATTATGAAGAATTATGTTCGAAAAATAATAAGCGAGATAATATTTTTACTAGCGCTTTTAAAATTCAAAAAATATAACTGTGAAAAATTTTGATTATTCTTAATAGGAAAAGATGTATTAAAATTATTACCATTATGAAACAAGTTTACTACATTATTTTTCAAAAGTTTAAAAATAGGAATCTTATCATGCAATTCTCATATCAAAAAAAAATTTTTAAATAAAAATCAATTCTTATGGGATACAATATGAGAAATTAAAAATAATGCATACTTTCTTCTGCTTTTATTTTAAATTTAAAAAATAAAAAAAACCACTAAAATTTTCATTTCATTTTGATGCATATTCACTTTGACAACCAGAAAATGAAATCTAATCGCCCGTATATGTTTTCCCCATTCTTTTGCTGAATAAACAAAATTACTTATAGGTGAGTGAACCATTATATTAAACAGTTTTAAGCTTCCAAATCTAATTAAAATACGATTGATTATACTCACTTTCCTTTTAAAATATTCTTGATCCTTATAACAAAGGACATAGTGCTGTTCAAACAATATTGTTCTGCGTTTAAAGAAAGAATGGAATGTATTCTTTACAAAAGGAAGACAAGGGCGGTGGGGGGGGATGGATCGTTTTTCAAAGATGAAGGCAAATTGCCGCGAAGGAAATTCGAGCACCTTGATCTACAAAAATTGAAAAGTGAGACAAGCAATGCACACCTGTGTTCTAATCGGATCACGTCATTCACGCATTTTATGCAAAGAAAGAAAGAATAAATGAATATAGATATATAAAAACAAAAGCACACTCTCCTCCATTGTTCCTGCTTAATGACGTTCAAATTTTGCTTTGTTTCTTCTTATTCCGATGGAAGTGTGAAGGAATGAAAGAATGAGTTATGTGAGAAAAACTGTTAAGTCGATTAACTTCATTGTTAACGACGTGAAGGGAAGGAAGAAAAAATAAAGTTGGAAAAGTTATTGCCCTAAGTGTAAATGGATCGATAACTTCCCTTTTCTTGTGGCGAGGTCAAATTAAAAAATGAATTGCTATCTATGGTGGTGTTCTTTAGTTGTCTAAGAAACGAAACTTATTTTAATATCTGTGTTTTTATATACCCTATTGAAATACTTCCTTTTTTTTTGACTCTTGGATAAGTTGACTGGGTTAGAAAGGTGAATTCTGTCATATTATCTAGTGCAACATCATTACGAACAAATCTTTTCAATTTAATGTAGAATAATTGTTATTTTAAAAAGTCTGAATCTTTAAGATTATTTTTATCTAATCAGTCCAAAAATATGTAAATATCTAAAGCTTGCTTCTTACTAAAAACGGAAATCACAACCAATATCATGCTGATTAATTACGCTTCATATTTGGAGTTTTTATAATTGCTTATAGATCTATTTTGGAGACCTTGCCCTTATTAGACCTATTTTGGTCTATGGCTCTGAAAAAGGACTTTGGGAAAATCTGATGAGTCCCTTTAGGTATATTTGGGCGGAAGATTTTAAGGATTCTTGGAGGTGTTAGGAAAAGTGATTGCTGGAGAAGAAGTTAATTTATAAATTTCTGTGTTGTACAACACAGAAATTTATAAATGCTATAAGGAACCAGACATTATAAAAATTTATTTAGATCGATAGATTAAACTGGACTGATCATGTATTTAGAATGAATGATTTAAACCTAGTAAAATGACTCGTTTTGGAAAAGCCACAGCGACAAAGACCAAGAGGATGACCCAAGTTGCAAAGGACAGATAAAGTTGAAAAGACTTTTGCCGTGCTAAAGGTTAAGGAATTGGAGGATCATTGTCACGCAGAGAAATGCATGGAAATATCTTCAAAGGAAAGCCTTGGTCTACCCTGGGCTGTCGTGCTATTGACGATGATGAAATGAAAGTAATCATTTAACAATTTTCTCATAATCAATAGACATAGTAACAATTTATGTGCATAGAAATGGATATATGCATGTGTGGAAGTTCCAGCGTAATTTAAAAACTATAACACTAAAAATTTCTGTTTTTCTCTATTTATTGTTTCATTTCAAAAATTCATAGCCCCAAATTACCAAAACTTTTCATTAATTATTTTTTAATTAAACAAAAAAAACTTAATTTTTTATTGCCGTTAGACTTTTAAGCCACCAGATGATGTCCTTAAAAATGATTGACGTCATTAGTTATGCTATTATATAAATAAAGCAGAAAATTTACAGTAGTAATTTTTAAATTAATTTTGCAAACTATTATTATTATTTTCGTAAAATAAATATACTAACAAATTAAAGTTGAAAAAATTGTTGGACATTTTTGGGTTAAGAATTATTGAGGTGAGCTATTTAAAATCTCAAACCTTTAATTCTGTACAGATATTTTTCTTTAATAAAAATTACAAATACCAAAAACATTTTATTTTCTGTAATCATATTCTATTCTATTCAAGTTCACATTTGCTAGTGTAATATAAACTACCATATAATAATTTTGTTATTCAGGCCGTGGTTGTTAAATAATCATTGAGGTTTCATGTTATTTCCATTATCATTGGAATATATAGTTACATTTACAGTTATCGTATGAAAGTAAGTTTACAAGTCGCTTCTAGACTTAAATTGATGAATCTTATTTGTACCTCACGATATATAAATCGAAACAAAAAATTAACTTTTTACAATCTTTTAAAAAATTAGATTGGATATTTAATCACATAAATTGACATTTGATAGACATTTCAAAAAAAAAAAAAAAAAAAAAAAAAAAAAAAAAAAAGACCTCACATATTTACATTGCATTATGGAAAGCTAATTAACAAAATGAGACTGTTCCTTTAAAGATTTATTTTTATAATTATGAAATAAAGACGGCAGCCTCAAAAGAAATAACATCGCAAAATAACACTTATCTTTTTTTTTTTTTTGGTAATTGCCATGCAACTTTCTGGTTGGGCACCCTGCTTCCTTTTACGGCGTTGCGCATTTGACTTCAAGGTGAATTCATTGCGTTTGAATGTAAATTTTGGCTGCCATATACTATTCAAACTCAATGCAAGCAATGATTTACAAGAATTTTTATTAATTTAATAAAAATTTTACGGGCATAAACGTAAGTGTTTTGCCGTTTGTCGTACTTTCAAAAGTACACATTAATTCTAAAATATATGAAATTGATCATTAAATGTATCAAATTTCTATTGATAATAGTAAATTAATATTGTTTATTATTTATATTGTTTCGTATAAATAAATGTCTGAATTACGAGTTTCAGAAACAAATATTAAATTAAAGTACAATATAAAGGCAAACAAATTTCAGTTTTTATTTATATGTTTCATAGAACAAGAAGATAGTCTTTCTAACCATATGTCAGAATTACGAGTTTCAGTGAAAAGCCAAATTAGAATTAATGTACTTTCTAAAGTACACAGTAATTCTAAAATACATTTAATTGATCATTAAAGGTATCAAATTTCTATTGATAATAGTAATTTAAGTGTATTTAATATTGTTTTGTTTACTTATATGTTTCATAAAACGATAGCCTTTCTTTGCTACATGTCTGAATTACTAGAGTTTCAAAATACAATAAAAACTTTAATTAAGGATTTATGAAAAATTAAAAATAAAGTTGTGCTATTTGGTCAGAATTCATTATTACTGGTTTGTGTAATGATAGAACAAAGTGTAACTAGTCCAAGTTAAAAAAAAAAAAAAAAAAAGTGAAGAGATAGTGTTTGTACAGGAAAAATAATTGATGGTTTGAACAAATTATCACTAAAATATTCAATTTAATCACTGGTTTCAACAGCTGCGAGTTCATTCATCAACTTGTTTTATCAAGATTGATATATAATAATTTCAGAACATGCTTTTATATAAAAACTAGTTTGTTATCTCTCTCATCGTAACGCAAAATTAGTGCAACTTTAGCGGCGAATATTACTAGTATAATGTTTCCTCAACTGATGAAGTGATAATTACGTTGGCATTTTTCTATAGTTAAGTGAACATAAATTTTATTAACACTCAAGGATTTTTAAAATATCAATCTAGTTAGTTATGCTTTAATAGTCAATTTTAAACAAATAAAATTATGATAAGATAGTCTGTATGGTAAACAAATTATCTAAGGTTTTTTAAAAAATATATATGTTAAGTTCCCAAAAGAAGAACAGTAGCTATTTCAATCAAAAGGCAAACATAGTTTCTCATTCTTCGCCTACGTTAGTCAGAAAAGTAAACATAACCCAAACGTCTTTAAAGATAATTTCATTTCTTTACTACCTTGTGTCGGGACTTAATCATGTAATCATTAGCATACTATAAAGGTACGATGAAGTTCAACAGTAGTATCTAGAAAATCTATTTATCGAGAATTGATTCTCTGTTTAATATAATCAACATAGCTTATTAATAATTTTAAAGGGATTAATTTTACAGCTTTTGCAAAGAGAGGCACGATAAAAAAGTTACAAAACTATTGAGATATATAATCTTTTTTACTATTTAACTTCGTAAAAGTACTTTTTTAAAATGACACAAATTTACATTAAAAAAACAAAGCTACTTCCTTAAAGAACAGAATATTGATCAATGTATCTGATTTTGTAAAAAAAAAAAAAATTAAAAATAATAACCCTTCACGTATGTTTCACAACTTAATATATCAACGGTAATTATCCTTCTAAAAAAAAAAAGAGTTATCTACCTAAAATACCAACAAATTTCAGCAGTAATAATTTTAAAATTAATTAGTAAACATAGGCTGATTTAATATTTGTAATTATTCAACTTTATAATTCAGTAACTAATAAATAAATAAAAATGCATATAAATGCATCACTCTTAATTAACAATGTTTTTTTTACTTTAACCATTACAAGTATAAATTTCTTAAGCATCAATTTTTAAAAATCTAATGCTTCGCATCCATACAAAACAATTCGTTATAAGAAAAATCATTAGAAATACAAGTTACAAAACAAGTTATTCTTTATGTGTTTAGTTTAAGTTCCTATTATCAGACACAAAAAGAAATGGTTTAGAAACAATCACACTCGTATCATCAGGCTAAATATTTTAAAACTAATTAAAATTTCCTTTAATATATAATAATTAGACATAATTTTTAAACAATGATTACCAAATATCTATCTTTTTTACAGAGAATTTTAGATAACTTAGTGCATTTTAATATTTTCTTTTCTTTAAAGAGAAATCTTAACTAAATTTGTGCTCATTGAATTTTTAGAAACAGATTAAATCCTTTTTTATACTAAATCACTATTATTTTATCAATAATTTAACAAATAATTTAAACAGTCGAAGACCTCGAAAAACGCATATATATATAAACATTGTTTAACACACTAACCTATAGCTGTTTTTATTTGTTATAAATTTAAGCTCCATTACCTTTAGCCTTCAATATAATTTTTAATACTTCAGTATAATTTTTCATAACGTTAAGCCCATAAAATATATTATAGTATGCAAAGGGAAAATAAATACAGTTTAAATTTCAAATGATTCCTTTGGATAATAAATGGAGAAATTTTACGGTCAAAATGGTCATCTAATTATTCACTGAAACTTTTATCTGGCACAGTCAGAAATTACAAAGATTAATGATCCATATGATGCTAAAAGAAAGGTTCGTTTTTAATATTCAGTTTTTCAGGGCACGAAGAACATCATGAGATCAATATATTTGACCTTCATGTGTTTTCTCTAAAATAAGGTTTCGTTGGTATATTGAAAAATTCTTGATGGCTCTTTTTTAGCTGCAAGAACAAAATGATTCCAAACACACCTTTCATCGGTTACAGTTAATGCCACTCCCCTGACCTGAACCACGACCAGATTCACCTCTCTGACTGACTTGGTTTTTATTGAATCACCAAGGACTGTGTAGGCCGGCATTGGAACATGGAACCTCAAATATTCAGAACGGAAGGATTTACTTAGTCCACCCTCACAACAAGAACTATTTCTGGCCTGCGGACCAAAAAAAAATCGTCTGCCTGGACAGACCGGAAGACGGTTCAGAGGAACTCCCTCGGCTATCGAGATATATTTATTGTGACTTAACCTCCGTGTCAGAAGAGTTGCTCTATAACTGTTATTAGAGGCGCGAGTTTTATTAAACCTTTGCCATCTATTGTGAGGAGATCTACAGCGATGTCACCCTAGAGGCAACGCCAACTTCCGTAAAAACGATATTAGGTCATTAAAGGGTACGAATCTGACCCAACTTTTATGACCGATATTCTATTACATTTGGCTTGTTTCTTAAGATCAATAACAGACATCGTGATTTTCTTGTGGTCTTTATATTTAGTTCATTGAAAAAAAAAAAAAAAAAAAACTTGTTTAAGATCCATTTTTAAAAAAAAAATTATGTATCCATTTAAACAATTTGGTTAATGATGATTTTAATTTGAAATACTTATATTTTTCATATTTATGATAACGTCAATGAGCCTCAACATTATTTTTTAAGTTTTGATTAAAATTAATTAATTCAAACTCAATGATTAACTAATTCAAGCACAAAAAGTGAATCTTACCTTAAATATCTCAATATACTAGATTTCCATATACCACAATATATATATATATATATATATATATATATATATTTTTTTTTTTTAATGCAGTTGACAAACACCCAGACAGTTGTCTTGGATACTTTAAGGCAAATGCTGCACTAACGTTTCTCACTTAGTACTACCCAGGGGTGCGTGCGGCTTAAAGATAAGCTATGGACGCGAAGTAACATCACCCCGGAAAGCTCTACGATCCTATTAGAATCGGGACCTACGGTTTAAAGTGGATTCCGAACCACTACAAACATCCATGGCACAGCCGAGACTCGAACCGGAAAGCTGTGATACCGAGCACCAGAGCGTTAGCCACTCAGCCATTCAGGCCCATATACCAAAATATTAATGAATACAAATAAACAATTTATAAATAATAAATAAATTAAGTAAGTATATTATCTTAGCTTTCCATTTTATCCATCAAATCATATTTCAGTTTATACTCAATAAAGGGGAACTTTAACCGCTTCATACAGTCTATTAAAGACTATCAGTTTAGTTTTTAAACTTTGTTGCTCCCGGTTTTTTGCTGAAATAATAGCGACTTATTTCAGTAATTTAGCAAAAAATATAAAATATATAACTACAAATATTATCTAATAAAAATATATTATAATATGTTAGATATTTTCTTCGAATGAATAGGATAATTAATAGTTAAAGGAAAGAAAGGGAGAAAATATAATACGTGTCCATGATATTAAAACAGTGTTTTTTTGTTAATTACAGATTTGAAATAGAATTTGAGCAGTTATATAAGTCTCTTGGGCATTTTCGGCAGTGATTTATTAGAATTGACAGTTCTGCATTTATTACATTTGAAGGACAAGTTTAAGGAGACGTAAATTTAGTTCCATACTTATTTCCTTTTAATGGAAAATGAAGGAAAACTTATTCAGCATTTTCAACAGAAATTTACATAATTATAATAGTTATCGTAATTCAATGGTAGAAATTAAAAAAACTATTAAAACTTATTTAAGTTTTTTGTATGAAAAAAATAATTTAATGCAGAAATTGAATTTTTCTTTATTTTCATTTTTAAATGTAGTTCAACAGATGTGCTTTTAAAAGTCAGTTTTTGTAGTAAAAATGCCACTGAGCAAAAAAAAAATCTTTGCTCAGTGAAAGATTTTCACCTTTGTTGTTACATGGATTTTTTTGTTAATAAAATGAAGACCATGAATCTCCTTCATAGAATAACATTTTTTTTTTATGCGTAAAATGAAATTTAAGTAATAAACCTATTAAATCTCGTAATAACCCATTATCTACTTAGATCAAACAAGAAATCTATTCAATATTTACAAAATTTTCTACATGCTGGTTGTTGTAGGATTAACAAAGTTGTATTTATGATACACGGTGAAAGAACTAATATCATCTTTTATGATACACTGAGAAGACTAATATCAATTTTTCCCAACTTCTTCCGTTTTGTGTCTATCTGACAGTTCGGATAGATGAAAGATCTCTTTTTAACGTGTTCTCGAATACTTTTAATGAACAGGTTTGTCCTGTTAAACGATTGAACAATTAATCTCCTATCGGTCACTGTGAAATAGTTCTATGCATTATTCTTTCGCTTCACGAAAATAGTTACTATTTTTATTTGGCCCTCTTATTTTATTATTTTTTTTGTGGCTTTGTTTGACATGAATTCTGAACACACTTCCGTATATAACTGATCAAGTTAACGGCTGAAGTTGCTCCCATATTAAATAGCTTATTGCACCACAAATTGAAGTGAGTTCCTAACTCCAACAATAAACAAAATGAAATGCTTTTAGAAACAACATTCGAGACCCACTACAAAGTTGCCCAAGACACCACACCGTTTTGTTTCAAGATACAGATCCATATTATGTTCATTTTGTATATTTTTAAAGAAGGCAAAATATCTCTTTTCAGAAATTGTTTTTTTTTTGCCCATATCAAATTGAAGATGGCCACTATTTTTGAACATTAAAAAATATACATTATTTATTTAGCAGCGGTGAAAATTAAATTGGCTAAAAAAGTAAATTCTTTCATAACATAACATTGTTTAAAATATCTAGCAATACAGCACCAACGCCAATTACGCTAACGATGTTTTGAATCGCCAAAGCTGTTAGAAGAACAAAACCAAGTTATTTACACGACTTTTTTTTTTCTCAATAACTATCATTAAATTAATAAATCTTATATGGATCTCAAGACAAAAATTTCTTCAAATGCGGTCGCAAACAGTTTTTACTTCAAATAAAATCTAAATCAATTTTCTTGAAGATTTAAAATTTTCTTTAATTTTCAATCACATTGAAAATCTAAATTGTGAAGCATTAAATATTTACGAAAAAAAGTTTTTAAACTAAAGTCTATTAATCTTTTAAAACTATTTCTAACAACATTCAATTTTATATATGCCACATGTTTTTATTTAATTTCTTTTTCTTTATCCATAAAGGGATTAATTTGAATTTTTTAAAAATCATTTTCTTAAAAATGCTTTCATTTTATGATAATTAATAATAATCGCAGCTAATAACTGATAACCTTTTAATAAATATTTTCTTTAAAAATACTCTTACTTTATGATAATTTCTAACTCATATGCATACAAAATCAGATTCATATGTTTCGATCATTTAGAAAAAGTTAAAATATACCTCAATTCTCGCCTTAAAAGTAACAAAAAGCTACAAAAACCTTAACGCATGTTTTCAGTGATCTACACGTAAAACTACATTTTTAATTTGTTATTATTTTAAATTAGCAGCTTGCTTGTAATGAGTTAACGAATACAAGGTAATATATATAACAAGCTAATGAATTTGTACACGCGAATATCATTTTTATTGTTCGAAGAAAAATGTTATTCAGGATTTTTATTATGTTGTTAGGAAAATAATAAGGTTGGAAAAGTATGTATTTAAACTTTGCTGTTTTTCCCATCATAAATTTGTTATAAACAATTATTTATATATACAGTGCATTGAATAATTCTATTAATAATTTTCACTTCCATTGCATTTATCTTTGTCTATATATAGAGAGATAAATGCAAAATTTCAGCCGTGGTTCCATCTCAAGCATTTTTCTCTTCAAATGCAGCGAGATCAAGCCAAAAGGAGTTAAGACACCTGAGATCTAAGAGATAGTATTATTTAAAGATTTCTATGCGAAGCGTGTTCTCGAGATTAAATTATAACTTGAACATAAGTAACATAATACGGAAAGTAATCAAATGCTTTTATTTCCAATCCCATTCACTGCAAGAGGATTGAAAAAATAAAAATAAATATACAGCAAAATCAAACAAATGTTAGTCGCCATTTGCGTTTATCGCTCTGTATGTTTGTGAGTGAGCATCGGTACCGTGGGAAATCGAGTTAACAAGGTATGTTCGTCAAGTGAAGTTGGTATTTTTTGGAAAGGGTGTGTTTGTAACGAAGCCAATGGTGGGGAGTGCCTGACCACTATGTGGCCAGATTAAGTGCCTTCAATAGGAGAAACTGTTTATCTTTAGCTCTTGTCGTTAAAATATAACAGTAAACTGGTCAAACCAGACATCCACTCTAGACTTCCTTCCAACATAGCGGGGTCTTATTCTTTACTGACTTGAAACCTATGCTGCATCAGAAATAAATCAAATGAATGTAATAAGAAATGAAAAACGAATGTAATAATGTCTTTTAAAACAAATGTTTATGTGCATGCCGTAATTTGGATAAATGCAACATTTAATTTCATATCATGTCCAACAAAAATGGGCGTACAGCAAAATTTTGTAAAATTATATATTAGATGTCATATCATTGTCAGTAAATGTTTTTAGGCGAATTGTAGAAAATAGTTTTCAACTTTTGCTTTTAAATGTTTGTAACTAATGATTAAAATAAGTATAACTATTTTTAATACACTATATTAATTATTAATTATTATTACACAATATTTATTTTTATACAATTACATGTAGAGAGTCTATTTTAACTAACTATTTAAAAAAAAAAAAGTAATGTGTGTATTATTTAAAAATTGAATAAAAAAAAATTTATAAAGATAGCTATTATTAAAACATTACGCAATAACTACTTTTTAATTTGTAATTATAACTATTACAAAATACTGTTCCTATAACAATCCTATACTGTTTTTCTATAACAAAAATATATTTTATAAAAAAAAAAAAAAAAAAGAAGGATATTTTGAAACGAAATGTTTTAAAGTTACATGGCATTATAATAAGATGCAAAATAACAACTACTGAATTTACAAATGAAGAATTTATTTAAAAAAAAAAAATGCATATATGCCATTTTTAACATGAAATAATAGTTCTGTAATATGTAAGGACATTGAGATTCATGCTTGCCAGTTCGCTATTTATTGATACTCAGACATTCAATGCATTAGATTATGAACAATAGATAACAAATTTTACATTTATATATTTAATTTAAACTTCTTAAATAATGTAATTAATATGAATAAAAAAATTTCTTGGAAAAACTACCGCAATATAATTAAAATGAAATAAAAAAGTTAATAGCAATGTCGCACACCTTCCGATTTCAAGGCCTAAAAAAGAATAATGCCATTAACCCTTTGTGAATGACATTCTGTAAAATAATAATAATAAAAAAAAAATCCATTACGATCTTTAAATGAATCTTGGAATTTGGAACTCACGACTTACTTAAAATAAATGAATGATTGATATAATTAAAAGAAAATTTAACTTTCTATTAATGTTTCCCAATTCTTCTAAACGCACGTTTTCAATTTAACAATTCTTACTTTCTCTTATAAATAAAGAGATGTAATTGTGCAATCAGTTAAAATTAAATATTGCAAAACGGTTAAGCATTAAATTTCATTCATTTCTGTAACTGTGCAATTATTGTTTTCTTTATTAGTTTCTATAGTACGAAATGTTATGATAGATAAATAATTGTCTTCTAATGATAGAATACATGATAAAGCAGTTAGCAAAATCATTTCAGAATTTCAGAGAAATCTTTTCAGTAGATTTAAGGTTTTCAAAAATGGGCACTAAAATCTGAATGATTATGAATACACAATTCTCTGAAAATATTTTTGAAGCTACTACTTTTACGCTAAAAGTTGCATGGTAATTTTTGCAGTGATCGTTTCCATTTATTTCTCACAATGATGTATTTATTTTTTACATACAAATATATTATTATAACGTTATTCATTAGAGTAATTAAATATTATAATTCTGGAAAATTTAGAGTAGAGTTTCTGAGACAAAAAAATAAATTAAGATACTTTTTTTTTTTTTTGTAATGTTAATCTAAGAATATTAGAAATACACATTACACAAATCAGGAATACTGAAATGTTTTAAAACTTTTTTAAAACTAATGAATTTTTTTCTCGGTGTTAGTGATATAAAATTTTCATCATTTTTCAATTCCAACTATTAGTTCACAAACTCGCTATACATATCTTGTTCAAATTTTTAATCGTTCATAAAATACTTTTTATTCCTCCACTGAAGTTCAAATACATTTATTGAAACTTGTAATGGATGAGACTTAATGTTAATACAGTTTTTTCAAATATTATTTAATTAATTAATTTTAGTTTTTTTAGATGCAAGTTGCATGTATCTACTAATAGATGGCGCCAGATGTAACAGGAAAATATAAACTTTATTGATAAAAGGGATTTTTCTTCATTGGCGAAAACAGCTACATGATGGGCCAAAGCCGTCTGCCTACCAACAGATATCAAGACAGGATATACTTTCTTTTTATGGGGTAGGATTGCCAGCCCTACAGTCAACGCTCTACAATCATATTAGACTGTTTAAAAGTGGATTCCAAACCACTACAAACATCTATGGCATCCCTTCAGGACTCGGGCCCGAAACCTGTGGCAACAACTGCCAGAAAATTCCCCATTACAATAAATAATTTTCAAATGAGTAAAATAAAACTTTTTTGATAATTTTGAAGACGCCATATTTCAGCAAATTATACACAAGTAATAAATATAAAAAGAAAAAAGAAATTTTAATATAAAATATGATGTGCGAGAAAATCTACAGAAAATAAGTAATTTTTTTAAACAACAGCATCCAGTAATTTTCTCTGAATACAAATTTTATAGTAAATGATCACGACATTGATTTCAAAATTATATTTAAAAACTTCTAACCTGCTTCACTAATAAATAATTTTCTTACTTGTTTATATACACTTAATGAAACGGTACATTGTTTCACTAATGAGTTTAACAGCCTGGCAATAATACTTAAAATTTAATTAATCTATTTCAACAATACTCTGTTCAATTAAGGTCTTCAAATAATAACAATGTTAATGAATCACAGTGGAGGTTATGTTTCTTCTTTTAAATGTTATATTATTAAGAAAATAATTAAAGTAAATTGTGGTCAAACCAGTAGATAATAACTTGCATTGCTTTTGTCTCCTTCGCCTAAGTGAAAAATAGTGGGGTTCAGCACACGTTCAGTAGCTCATCACGTGACCTACAAAAATACCCGTTTTGCAAAAAACGTTTAATACTTACCAAACTTACCTTCACTACATACAAAAAGATTCGAAGAGAAAAAAAAAAGGGTTGTGAAGTAAGATTTCCAACAGATCTTCTTTTTCAAATGTGAGATTCGACAATTCGTCTGACGAAACGCCCAGTGAGAATTTTTAAAAAATTTCTGCTTATTGTATGTTACAGTTGCAAAAATACAATTTGAAAAAGAGGATGAAATTAAGGTACTGAATTAGACTGAAAAACCTGTATTTTTTTAAAGCCACTTTCGATTAAAAATTATTTATCATTATTAATTATTTTAAATAAGATTCAAAACTTTAAATGCTGCAAAAAGTTTGTAGGTTATAAATAAAAGAATTTCGACTATAAATGTAATAAGGGTTTCATTGCCTTACATTAATTTAAAAGAAAAATAAGTAACAATGTAATGATTATTTATAATTTTTAAAGATAAAAATGCATTTATATCATAGAATGTATTTTTATTAGAACAGGCTTTCTTTTAAATGTCTGTTTGCCAAATTTTCAAAATAAATAAATCTGAACCACCTGAGTATTATGTAAACAAATCCTCTATTTGGCATGAGAATAAAAGCAGAGAAAATAGAACTCAAAATTAAAAAAAGGAGTTTCTCAGCTGATTAATTGTACGGTTCACTAAGACGAAAAATGTTTTTAGAAGACATTGTAGGTAATGAAAAAACTGTTGATCAATACCAATTATTGTTGCAGAGAAAGGCATTGATCAATTACTTTCAATACCAAACTTTCATCAGGAACAGAAGCTATTCACTGCTAACAAGCTATCATTTCACGTAATACTCATGGGAAATTATTGATCAACTAAAATGTTTATTTCAATACAATTTCAGTAAACACAGAGTGGCGAAGAGGAATGTGTTTTAAAACTGAATAAAGAAATACTCTGAATCGCTTGCCGTTATTATGTCCTCAAATCATGTTTGGGGTAGTTATTGTTAAAATCAATTCGGGTTTTAACAAGGTCTTACATACAAATGTTAAAACGATTTAAAAATTCGTACAGTTTAATCGACCACAGTGATTTTCTGACTGCCATATCTGATGTTTGTGATTGCCATATCTGATGTTTCTGATTCCCATATCTGAAGTTTTCTGGCTACCATATCTGATGTTTGTGACTGCCGTATCTGATGTTTATGATTTTGCCATATCTGATGTTTACATCCACAGTACATCAGTTATCTTTGAGTTTACAAAAGAACAACTTATGGAGCTTCAGACTTGAGATGATTATAAAAACTTTTAGAGTTTACTGTAGTACTTCATGGAGTATTCACAACCGAAATATGCTTTAGCTCAGGGAGATTACATCGTGGATGGGATACTTATTCAAAAATAAATTTATTCAGAGATAACTTTAAAATATTCGAGCAAGAATGATATAGAATTCACGCGATATTTGTTACTTTTTGTGAAATGATATGAACAGCTGGTTTCAAGCAGCATCTGCTTGTTTCACCTAAAAGATTTGTGATTTTACCTAGAAACATTGATTTACAGCTGTTAAAAAACCTAAAAGAGTATGAAGATATTAATTATGAAATTTCAAAGTGTACAATGAACTAGCCTCTTGGGCATTTGTGATACCTGTCACATAACTATGTCATCCTTTTTGACACCCACATGTTTCTCCGAAACAACATGAGTGAGATCTTTTGAAAAGAAATATGTTGGATGCTTTTTTTTTTATGGCTTTTGTATGTTTTGCTATTTTTAAGGCGTGAATTGAGGTATGTTTTACTTTTTCTAAATGCAACAAACATATAAATCTGAATTTTTAAGCATATGAACTATCTTATCAAATTTACCCTAACACAATAAAAAATAAATCAGAACTTAAATTATCTGAAGGTTAAGAAATTATCATAAAATAAGAGCATTTTTAAGAAAATATTTACTAAAAGATTATCATTATTATCAATTATTAACAGAGATTATTATCAATTATCATTAAATGAAAGCAATTTTAAGAAATGATTACTAAAAAATTCAAATTAGTCATTTTTATGGATAATAAAAATATGTGGTATATTTTAAAATGGTATTGTATAGTTGAAATAGTTTTAGAAGATTAATAGACTTACTTCATTTTTAAAGTTTTCTTTTTAAGACAATATTTAAAGCTACAAAATTTATATTTTCAAAGTGATTGAAGATTAAAGAAAATTTTAAATCCGCCCGAAGATTGATTTAGATTTTTATTTTTTCTTGAAAAAGAACTTAAACGAGAAAGGAACTTCTTGAAAAAGGAGTTCAAGGCATAGAAATATCTCTTTTAAATCTCTATGCATAAAACAAATTTGAAACTAATAACTTCCTAATGTTCTGGGATTTTTTATAAACTTGTAAGAACAGAAAATGAAAGAAATACAGGAGTTTTGACATAACATAATCTGTTATCGTATAAGAACTTAGGTGGCAACTTCAACATTTATAAAAAGAAACTAGAATGATTCCAATGGTGCAAATAAGGCTTTCAAAATACAAGAAAGATGACTTTATCAAGTAAAGAGTATTCATTATAACTTCCTTTTAAAGTTTTGTTTATCTTTTATTGTTTTTTTCTCAATATTGAGACTTCCTTTACATTTCAAGAGCGTCACCTTGAACTGATGGATTACATTTAACGTCAAAGTTAATAAAAATAATAAATTTGACAAATAATATTTACTTTTTTCGTTTTATTTTTATTTTGCCACATTTTAATGTTTTTTATTTACAGTAAATACTAATTCTAATTTTAGGTCAGATTCAATTGAGTAATTAATATTTTGAGAGAAGCCAGTAATGGTTTTGATTCTACATGTACATAAAAGGAAAAAAGATCAACCTTCATTTGATCTTTTCAAGTAATTAACATTTTAAAAGATAATATGCGAAAACTATTTAAAATATAACCAATAGTAATCAATAATTATGGTGCTATTAATGCATTGGTCCAGATTCAATTGGTTTTGGTTTTGTAATGGTAGTTATAGTTTTGGTTAGTAGTTAGTAATGGTTTTGATTATTCATGTGTATACATGAAGGAAAAAAGATCCGTCAACCTTCATTTGATCTTTTCAAGTAATTAACATTTTAAGATAATATATGAAAACTATTTAAAATATTTTTTAACCAATAGTAATCAATAGTATGGTGCTATTAATGGATGGGTCCGAATTCAATTGGTTTGGTTAGTAATGGTCGTTATAGTTTGGTTGGTAATTCGCAATGGTTTTGATTATTCATGTATACATAAAGGATCAACCCATCATTTAATCTTTCAAGTAATTAAAATTTTTAAAAAGGTAAAATATGAAACTATTTAAAATATTTTTAACCAACAGCATGTCAATAATTATGAAAGTGCTAGTAAGAGATTGGTCGAGATAAGAATTGAAAGTAATGGTTTTGATTTTATTCATGTATACATGAAGAGAAAAAACTGTCAACCATCATTTGATATTTCCGGTGAAATTTTAAAAAGATAATATACGAAAACTATTTAAAATGTTTTTACCAATAAGGAATCAATAATTATGGCGCTAATAATGATGCAAATAAAGATTGATTATTGATTATTCATGTATACACAAAGGGAAATAGAGATCAGCTTCATCATTTGATCTTTCCAAATAATTAAAATTTGTAAATGAGAGAAGTTTCTTAAGCTTTAAGCCCATTGATTAGATAGAAAAGTAAGATATATATATAATATATATCATATATATCTTATTCTATCTGTGTCATATATATATATATATATATATTATTAATTTATTTAAAAAAATTAACTTATTAATTATTTATATTTTTTATTAATTAATACTATGCACATATAGCAATACGTAA